>BQNB010018215.1:35295-68647 GCA_026074375.1 Tanacetum coccineum | reverse complement strand
GTGGTGGATTATACAGAGAAGAAAACTTATTTCACTATTAGAAAGAGAAAGAAACAAGTGAAATGAAAAACTTACACATAGAACCACACTTCTTCTCCTTGTGTAGAGAGGGGTAGTTATACTTGAATCCCTAAAGAGGGATGCCTAGGATAAAAGAGAAATGGGTCGGCCTTGGGCTTTGTGTTAGGCTAGGCCTGTAACTTATACAATATTAGATTAAAGCCCAAGTCCGTTGAACCCGAGACTATACTATTACACGTGAACTATTACAAGACTCGTGTGATCGTTGATGATCACCACTTCATACAAACGATAAAAAGAAATAAAAAAATCATTTCTAACGATCTCGCCCTAAAGGGTGATCATTTATCTAATCGTAAATAATGACTCTTAATTGGTCTTGATTCTTTGATCTTGATAGCTTTGTCTTGAACTTCAGTCTTCTCGTGTAATAGTAGAGCTTTAGTTTAAATCATGCTTGTGATCTTGATCTTGATCATTTCTTTTAATTTTATTTGTCTTTAGCATTTAAGATCTTTTATCATCACTTTCCGACCACCATACTCATACTTTTATTGAAAGCTAACAATCTCCCTCAATATAGACCTTTTGACTTGATCATAGTCTTGATGACTTTGGAGGAGTTCTTTGATTATCAGAGCTGTAGAAGTATATCTTTGTTTGTTCTGAGCTTTCATCTTTGATACTTGAATCTTTGAAGCTTTGAGTATGAGTATGTGGCTATGAATATGACGAAGCTGAAATGAGGTAGTTACGCCATCGTCGTTATAAGGGTTAACAATAAAACAACAGATATAGACGAGTGTCTTGTTCACACATCGAGTTTTGGTAACTTTAACCTCCGGTTCCGTGAGGACTGTTTTACTATATAAATACGGTACATGCATCATCGGATTCGATTCATGAATGGATCTCCTTAACAGGTTTTCCAGCTTGAAGTGTAGTTTATTTAAAATGAACATGTCTAGAGACGCTAACGATGTTTTTTGACATTCTACAGCCGTTCCTATCTCTGGATTCCCGTTCAAGTTAGGATAACAACGAATATAGGTTAATCATTGATGCGAATTGTCAAGTAAAATCAATGATTTTAGGCCTTTCTCGTCAAATCTATAAACCTGGATTGTATTGGATGTCCAGTTTTCACATGTTTGATCTTTTACAAGATCGCCCATGTCACGTACTGCAGTGTTGTTTGATGTTGACAGTAGAAGGATTTACATTCTCTGTGAAGTACTAAAGAGTACCACTCTGAATGTTCTGGCAAGATCTGATGGTAATGCGTAGGACTCTTTGTACAACTTATGTTCTTATTTGTGAACAACAAGTGTATTTTGGAATTTTGTCCTAATGAGATGTATATATTGATCTCTTAGCTCTAGAATCAATAAGTGTGTTTTGGTTTTAGTGATCGGAGGATGGAGTAAACTGCCACATTTTCAATATCAACATTCTCGGAGTGAGAAGTCAATAGATAATGTGTTAATCTCCATGGTAAATGAAACAAGAATCTGTTGAGAAAAACTTGAGTGACTGGGAATGGTTGCGCATTAAATTACTGGGTCCATGACTACTTTCTTCAATACCATACATTATTTTTGTGATTCTTATAGCTTATGTATTAACCCGGTTTTTGCCTAAAGTGTAGGGAGGGCTTATTTATTTTCACCCTTAACATAACTTTTCTTTTTTATTATTTAACCCCTTCAATGTTTATCAAGACGTCATTACTATCACTATGTTGTGATTGTTTCAGTGATAACTCATGCCTTAGTCAACATTATTCACATAGTCTCATTCATCTCCATCTTACCTAAGGACTACAATTTCTAACTATGGAATGTCCCTAGGTAGATCCCTCCGAGTCTGGCTGGATCATAGGACTAATACCTAACCTTAACCACCTTACAACTTCATCGATACATCGTGAATTAGTAGGTTGTTGGGTATTTAATCAAAACCATAAAATCTTTTTGAAAAACAATCAAAGTGTTTGTGATATAAATCAAAACTTTTGACACTTTGAAAGCTTTATTTTGAACTACTCCAACTACACATGTGCTTCATATATTTCAAATTAAAAAAACATATCAATACTTGAATAATGGAGATTCAAACCAAAAGTGAACACACGCCAAGTAGTTTTTTACACCAATTATACAATTATATAATGATTTTTTTAATAAGCAATGACATTTGTTGCACACATGGAGGAAAGAGTTCGCACCTAAGTAAAAAACGATCACATTTAATCCAATTTTCTCCCCATGAAAAATAGCATACCATGTGATATTTTTGATACCAATAGATTAAAATGGCTTTTTGAGAACTTTAGATAATAAGCTACACTTAATAAGCACTATTGGACAAAAATAAGCCACTAACAAAAGCTAAAAAGACAAAAAAACTTAAAAAGGCTATAACACTTAAAATTTCAAGCTAAACTGCAAATAAGCTCAAATAAGCCCCAGATTAAAAGACATAAGCTAAAATGGGCTTAAATTAAACTAATAAGCAATATTCAACCAAAATAAGCTAGGAAAATAAGCGGATAAGCACAAATAAGCCAAGTAAGCAAAATGGCACAACATAGCAGGCAAAAAGCAAAGGGGGGGGGCACTTTTGAGCTTAAAAATAAGCTCAAAGATGGATCCTTATGGCTTAATGAGTTATACTACTGAAAAGCTCTAACAATAAGCTACAATAATCATTAATCAAAAATGAGTTTGAAAGACAAATAAGCCCTTAAAAATCTTGATGAAAAAGTTGTTTGTTCATTTTTCAACACTTAGAAAACTTTTTTCAGTCTTAACAAACCACTACTTTTGAGCTTAAAAATAAGCCCACAAATAGAACCTTATAGCCTTAAAACCTCAAAACAGATTAAGCACTTACCTCAAAGAACAATAATTAACACTCAAAAAGGAGTTTGAAATTCAAGATAAGCAACAATAAGCAAATGAAAAAACATTTTCTCAACTTTTTGAATACTTAGCAATATTTGACAGGTATGTATCAAAACACAAACACAATTGCAAGACTTAAAGAATTGGTTTCTAACCTCTTTTTAACACTTACACAAACACAAAAACTTCACAAAAGCAACAATAAGCAAAACACAATCAAATAAGCCAATAAGATCAGTTATAAAGCAACAGTTTCAAACCACAAACTCTTTAAACCTTAACAATAAGATTTAACACTTAAAAACTTAAACAAACTAGATTTTTGCACTAATTTAAGCTAAACTAAACTGACTAAAGTGTCAAAATGAAATTTTGACCCATTTTAACCCATAAAAGCAGTTAAACCAAACACCCCTTTAAAACTGTTTTTACGAAATTTCAATTGATTTCTTGATTTTCAATGAACAAACCCTTAAGACCAGATTATATATAAGCTAAAAAGACAATAATAAGCAAGTTTAAACAGCAGATAAGCACTCAGATAAGCTAGATTAGATTATGCTATTTTATGAGATATTTTAAGACATAATATAAGACAACTTGCACACAAGATTTTTAAACTAAAACCTAAGCATAATAAGCAACAAACATCATCAGCAAACACAAATAAGCAAATAAAAGCAAGCAATAAGCAATAATAAGCAGATGAATAGTAAATAAGCTAAAATGGAAATAAAAACTTACAAGAGCCCTTGCTCAAAATAGGGCAACAAGCTTATAAATAAGCTAATCTACAAGCTCTAGCTTATCAAAAGACAATCTAGTGACAGCAATAAGCCCTTCCCTCTTTGGCTTATCCATTTGAGCTTTTTGAGTGATTTTTTTTGTGAACTAGTTATTAAACAACAAAAAACTAAAATGTTTTCATTGCTTAAGTACAAACAGCTTATAAGAGCTTAATATAAAAGCTTATAGTGGATTTTGAAGCATATATGAACTTAAAATTTTATTAAACTCTTTAAAAACATTACAAGGAAAAAGTAAAATAAGCTAAAATAGAACTAAAATAAGCTGAAAGATAAAAAAAACTAGGTGCCAAATGGCTTACACATAAACCCTATTTATACTAGTCGAAGGAAGATTCTAGGAGGTGTGCTTCTATGCATGTGTTTCTTGTGTGAGAGGAAAAGAAGCTTCAATCTTGGCCCTTTAATTCATCTAGTTCTTCTTTATGTCAATCACAACCCTTGATTGTGTCCACGTAATCATTCCCTAATGATTGCCTTGGATCGCCAATGTGTCAGGTTCCAAAAATGTCATCCATTGCATCATTATTGGCTTCTAGAAGGGAGTTTAAGTGGGTTTAACCTTGGGGTAAGAGTAATTTTGGAGGTGGGAGGTAAACAGTAACAATGGAAGTTTAGCGGGAAAATAGGTTGCCTGTTTGTTTGGTGCATGGTGAGAAGTTTGGTGGATTGGTAAGAATGGTCCCTTCATTTATAAACACAAAAACAACAATAAGCAAAAGCACAATCAAATAAGCAACTAAAATAAGCTATAACCTAACAGTTTCAAACCAATAACTCTTAAAACCTTAAAATTGAGATTTAACACTTAAAAACTTAAACAAACTAAATCTTTGGACTAATTTAAGCTAAGCTAAACTGACCCAAGAGTAAAGATGCAATTTTGACCCATTTTGACCCATAAAACAGGTTAAACCAAACACCCCTTTAAAAACTGTTTTAGCTTTTTTAAAGAGATTAATGCTTATTTAAAGCACACATTCAAAAGACCAGATGTTAAATAAGTAAAACAAACAATATTAAGCAAATCTCAATAACAAATAAGCACTCAAATAAGCTGAAATAGATTATGCAAGTTTATAAGCTACTTTAAGACAGTTTATATGAAAACTCAATCAAATCATTTCTAAACCATAAAACAAGCATAAATAGCATTAAACATCATAAGCAAACACAAATAAGCAAATATAAGCAGACAATAAGCACAAATAAGCAGTTGAATAGTAAATAAGCTATAAGTGGAAAAATGAAAACTTACAAATACCCTTGCTTAAACAGGGCAAACAAGTGCTCAAAAGAGCTATTCTACAAGCTCTAGCTTGTTAGAAACAAGCTAGTAAAACCCATAAGCTCTTCCATTGTAAGCTTATCATCCATTTGAGCTTTTTTTGTGATTTTTGGTATTTTTTAGATTTTTATAAGTAAAACAGTTAATAAAAGTGATAAAAACAGTAAACAAAGGCAAAGATTAAGAAGCTAAAAGCTTAGTGAAGCTTTTAGGTCAGATCAATAAGCTGCATCATAGCTTAAAAAGCTTAACAGGTTATATTAAATGATCAAACACAGAATCTTAAAAACAATACCTCAAACTTTTCATTAAAAACTTAAACTTTTACAAGGAATTTGAAATACATAATAACTTTAAAAACTTAAATGAAAATACATTAAAAAGATACTAAAAAAATCTTAGAACAACAACTCTCCTTTACTACAAGGGTTAAGCCCTCTATTTATAGGCCGGATAGAAGGACCTAGATCCTTGGCTTGGTTTTCTTGTGTGAGAGGAAAAGCAGCATCAATCTTGGCCCTTTAAATCATCTAGTGCTTCTTTAAATCCATCACAACCCTTGATTGTGTCCACGTAATCATTCCCTAATGATTGCCTTGGATCGCCAATGTGTCAAGTGCCAAAAACGTCATCCATTGCATCATTTAAGCTTCTAGAATGTGGGTTAAGTGGGTTTAACCTCGGGGTAAGAGTAATTTTAGGGATGGAGGGTGAACAGAAACAATGGGGGAGTGTGCGGGAAAATAGGTTGCTTGTTTGTTTGGTGCAGTGTGAGAGTTTGGTGGATTGGCAAGAATGGTCCCTCCATTTTATATGAGTATATGCATTAAAGGTCCTTGGTGGTATATTTGTGGTTGCACTGTTAGTCCTTTTAGGACTAACGGGGGTGTTATAAAGGGGGTTGTGGTTAACGGGAGTTATAAGGGTGATGGTGGGCTAGTTGTTGGGCCGGGTATTATAAAAATTGGACTTGGGCTTTTATTTATGTTTAAGGTGTATAAGATATAAGTGGGTTGTCCCGGGCCCACTAGGTGGGTACGAGTGGGCCCAATTTTGGCAGTTTAGGATTTCGGGTTCGGTTTTCGATGCTCTTTCCAAATCCACTTCCCGGGGTTGACTTTGACTTTTTGTTGACTTTTGTTGACTTTTGGCTTTGACTTGACTTCTCTTTCACGCTCTTTCCATTCTCGTGCTCGGTTTTATCGTTTTGTCTTTGATTTTTGTCCTTTTCTTGGATATCCATTACCTGCATAATACAAATATAAAACATACAAATACAATGTATTTTTGGTTTGTTTTTAGTCATTTAAGTCTGAAAAGGTATGTGTAATTAAACACATACCAAAATCCCCCATACTAAGATATTGCGTGTTCTCACGCAATGCTATAAGTAAGCACTTAGAAAACTAAGAATCTCAATCCCCCTTGACAAATTACCTCGAAAAGTGGCTAAGTGTTTATCGAGGGGAATTAAAAAATTAATAGTTTAGAGAAGCCTAATTTTTACCATTTTTAAAGATATACACTTATTACCACTAATATTTTTGTATTTTTCCTATTTTCTCTTTTTTTTATATTAGCAACTAATTAATTTTGACTTTCGTTATTTTCATAACCTTTAGAGATCATAGAACAAGATGCCTCCTGTCAGATGGACCTCTTCGGTCCATCCCCGCCGGATGGAGTTACGAAGGAACACTACAACCTAGCCATAGTAGATCACTACCTAGGGTATAACCTTGACTAGATTCCTTAAAGATAAAACCGGAGCCAGTACGATCAATTGAGATATAAAGTTAAAAAATTCCAAAACCAATTCGGATGTACAATAGTGTCAAAAAGACTGACCACTGGCAGGGAATTTGAATAAAGAGGTGCAATTTTGGAGAGTTTTGTAATGTTCAATGGAATTACACATAACTACTCGGCTCCAACGCACGATCCTTAATCAAATGGCTGGTTGAACAGAAAAATAGGATACTTCAAGAAATGATAGGAGCAAATGTTCTGAATAGCAATCGTTACCTACAAAATTTGGTGTAACGTCATAGATACTGTACAACAACCATTCTAATCGAATCCTAATTAGAGCCATCATAGGAAAAACACCTTATGAACTCTTGAGAGGTAGAAAACCTACTCTTGATTATTATAGAGTGTTTGGAAGCAAGTGCTTCATTTTAAACACTAAAGACTACCTTACTAAGTTGGACGCAAAGTCATACGAAGATGTCTTTTTAGGTTACTCCCAAAATAGTAAAGCCTACATCATCCTTAATAAATACACTAGGAAAATCGAGGAATCACTCAACGTGACATTTGATGAAACTCCTCCACCCTCTAAGACATCACCCTTGGTGGATGATGACTTAGATGAAGAAGAAGCTATTAAGGCTACCAAAAAGAAAAACTTAGAAAATGACATTGAGGATGAAACTTTAGAAATTGATGAAATAGTTAATATTAAGGAATCTAGGAACCATCTATTAGAAAATATCATAGAAAACCTTGACCGAAGAACCCTTAGGTCACAAGCCCAAAACCAAAGTAACTTCTTTTGTTTTATATCAACTATATAACCTAAGAATGTGAATGAAGCCTTAACGGATGAAAGTTGGATAGTCGCCATGCAAGAAGAATTAAATCAATTCATTGCTAACGATGTCTGGGAGTTAGTTCCACAACCTAGGAATATGACAATCATAGGAACCAAGTGGGTGTTTAGAAATAAGTTATACGAGAACGACGTCGTTTCTCAAAATAAGGCTAGGTTAGTTGCTCAAGGCTATAATCAACAAGAGGGCATCGATTATGATGAAAGTTATCCCCCATTTGCTAGACTTGAGTCAATTAGGATACTATTAGCTTATGCATGTGCTTTAGATTTTAAGTTATTCCAAATGGATGTAAAAAGTGCATTCCTAAACGGTTTTATCAATGAGGAGGTATACGTGGCACAACCCTCTTGATTTCCAATGATTTCAAGAACCGAATCATGTTTACAAACTAAAAGAAAGCTATTATATGGTCTTTTTAAACAAGCACCCAAAGCTTGAGGTAGGATAGATACAACTTTCCTTATAAACATGTAATACAAAATAGGAATGGTAGATAACACGCTTTTTACTAAAATGAAAAGTTCAAATCTCATCATCGTTTAAATATATGTCGATGACATTATATTCGGCTCGACTTGTCAAGAAATATGTGATGAAATTATGCCAAATCAATGCATGACGAGTTCGAGATGAATCATGATGGAGTGAAAACATAACTTCTTCCCTGGATCACAACTAAAACAAAAGGAAATGGTAACATATTTAATCAATCTAAATCAAATAAAGAAATTCTTAAGAAATTTAGTTTAGAAGATTCTAAACCAATGAAAACCCCCTTGTCCTCTATACTAAACTCACGAAAACGAAGAGTGGATCGGCTAGATATACCAAGTATCCGAGGCATGATGGTAGTATATTATACCTAACGGCAAGTCGGCCCCGATATCATGTTTAGGTCTAGCCTTTGTGCCCGCTATCCAAGAGGCTCCCAAAACCACTCAAATTGAAGCGTTAAGTGTATCTTCTGACACATTAAAGGCACAAGCACTTAGATATAGTATCCTCAGGTGTAACAACCCTCAAAATGGGTCGCAGTGGAAAATGATGTTCCGGGGGCATTACTTCATAGATTAATAGCACAAGATATGAGAACAACCTCTAAAAGAGTCGTTTAAAAACTGATACATTAGATATCATAAATGTTTGTTACAAAGCCCTTAGGTATATCTTGTTTAACTTGAAAATGTAAAGATTTCACAACATAAAAATATCCTAAAATGTAATGCACGTAAATCTTTATAGTAATATGACTTCAAAAGACGACCTTCCAATGTATCCATGACTTGCACCTTATTGACCCGAGAAAACATGTTTAAACTGTCAACAATAATGTTGGTGAATTTAAAGGTTTATAAGTTTAATGAAGCAGATAGCAAGATTTCCCTGTAATAAAGCCACAAATACAATATCACAAAAATGTATTACGATATGCACTAAGCTCATGACACTAAACCTAAACAATGTATGTATATCAAATACATATAAATGATAGTGCCCAATGTAGATGTTTAACCGTAACATCTATGAGTCCAAAATGGTATACATTTGTCGTTTCTGGCCAACCGGTAAACTAGCAAGTGCTACTTGCCCGAACGGGGACGTTAATTCCCAAATAAATATATTCATAACATTCACCCTTACAATCCAGTAATTAACAATTCATGATGATGGGCATAGTGGGTTATAGCTACTTAGGCAAACTCATAATATTTGAATTAAAATGTACTTGCATCCATTTTGTAAAACAAACATGATCTCATCCCCGAGATTTGATAAATGATTAAAAAGTGTAAGATGGGGACTATAAACTCACCTTAAGCGAAAGTATTGATTTTTGGAAAAATCAACGAATGAAATCGCCACACAAGCCCGAAATGCAACCTATTTAATTTTAGGTCGATTTAGAAATTAACAAGCGATATAAAAGGATGCAATGTATTTTATAACGTTATATCACCACCAAATAGTTTGCGCTTCATTTTTATAAGTCAAAATAGTGTTCGCATCAAGTTCATCATTAAATTTTTAAGTATATACTTTTGCAATTTATGCTAATAGCTGAAATTTATTATAGTCTATTTCGCTCAGTTAATATAATTATTTTCTAGTAGACCACGTAAATATATTTTAACTCGTTTAGTACAAGTCATAACTTAATAAGCATTATATCAAAATAATGATTTATAGTACTATAAGAACTTAAACAATATTTAGCACACACATGTTTTTACTTATTCTTGTTACGACATTCTTATACAACACACACCTATATTCATTTTTATAATAATACATTTACCACAATGGTTATCGCAACTGTTAAATTTTGTGCTTATAATTCGCTTATTACCATTGCCATATTATTATGGCATTCCCTACACACACATCACCACCTATCAATACTATATCAAGTTTACATGTTCAATAGTGACACAATACATGAAAAGTGTACACACATGTTGCACACATAATAGAAAATGTTGCCTCTTTTCATGTGTAAAACTCTTCTTAGAGTTGCACCCACATGAGGGTACAAGTTACAGTTAATGATCCTTGTATTAATTTTTAGGCTGTTAATTATTATACTAGTGTGACTGTGTTGGGCCTTTTTGTAATCATGCTAAGGGCAATGACTCATTCACTTATTAATGTGACTATTTGGATTGTGTTTTATGCGAACGGCACAGGTTTTACAAGAAAGTGTACGTTGACTTTTATATGCACCATATTATAAAACTATAGTAATGTACTTCTTAGGCAGACTATGAAAAATTGTTTCAGAATACAATGTCATGTGATTTATAGATTTCTACTATACTCATAAGCATAATATATATTCTCTTAGTTAATTTCTTGACTAAGCATAAATAATTTAAATGTATGTACATATCTCATCATCAAATTTTATAACTCTTTGTCAAATTCTATATCTAAGTATTTACTTGCTCTTTTTACAAAACTTTTAAAAATGCACAAGCTATTTGGTGATATAAGTATATACATAGAATGATAATACAAAGTATATGAAATTGAAAGAATGAGTTAAGATTATTGAACGTTAGTGAGATGGATGGTGAGATGAATTTATGTAGCACCTAAATTAAACCCCAAGTTTTATCAACCAAACTATTGCTAAATTTTAATCCAAGATTAAATCCTTGCAAGAACCACACAATATTTTTGAAATGCCTTTCTTTTTCCTTAGCTACTGACGTAAACACCCCCAAGGAGAAAGAAAATAATGGATTTGCTTTGTGTTGTGTAGATTATCAAGTGTTAGGTACACTTGTTTGTATAGACTTAATTAAGGTATGAGACACATCTCATTTTTAGCTAAATAGTAGTTTGTGAAACAAAAATAGGATGTCTTGCCTTGGAACCCTCTCTTTGCCGTGTTTATTGAATCAAGAAAGTGGGTTGGTACACATTGTGAGTATAACTTATATCACATGATGGCATAAGGAGTTGTTTAACATTAATATGGAATTACACAAGATACAAGGATGTTTCATATACTACTTTTGGAGGGGGTGGCGTCAAAATGGAAGGAGGAAAAGACAAAAGATGGTTTTTGGTTTATTTTATCCAAGCATGTATGTATGTGAATGAATAAATATGAAATGTGGTGACTAATTTATTTACATGCATGCATGAAACCAAGTACTTACGCAACATATGAAAATAAAATGTGAAAAGTTAATAATTATCTTCCAAATAAGTATATAACATTTGCTTGATGTAAACTTTTATTTGTTTGATGCCCGTTTATGTTAAATGTTGATCTTTAGTTTACGCGATTTAACTTAACGATAAAAATTAAAAGTAAACGCGTAAAAGCCTAAAAAATAAATAGTGGACTAATTGAAGTCGTAAAATGACTTGAAAATGCGAAATGTTAAAGTCTCCTCCCGTTAGAAGAGCCTTGTCCCCAAGGCTTAAGTTGCTACACTTGACGAAGGTACGGGTTTAATGAAGAGATGTGGGTACTTCTGCTTGAATTGATCCTCGCGTTCCCAGGTAAACTCAGGACCTCGTTTAGAGTTCCATCTAACCTTTCTTTGATTTGGATCGTGACCCTTTTCACACAAGGGGGGACAAATTTGGTCAAGAACCTCATGGCTAATACTTGAAAATTAATCCTTTGGTTAAAGATCATTGTTGTTTAATAATTAGTGGGATTTTTGTAAGATTATTTTGAATGAGCAAGCATATACATTCGGACCTAGTAAATATTTAGGATAAAATGTTATAAGTTTTTAGGTATTGGGTATTATGGTGGGTATTTGTTGAGATATGGATGGGTTTCTAAGTTTACATGTATGCATGGACGTATTAAACGCGAATCGAATACATTTTGCGTAAAATATAAAAATAAAACCTGGAATATTATAAATTATCCTTCTAATAATATTATAACACTTATTGAACGTCAACATTTACATAAATGATTCCCGTTTATGATAATCATTGATTCTTGGCTTACGCAATTTAACTACGCGATTTACATGAAATGAAACGCGAAATAGATAAAAATAAACATTGGGACTAAAATGAGAGTAGTAAAATGACTTGAAAACACGGGGTGTTATAGTCTCCTCCCGTTAAATGAGCCTTGTCCTCAAGGCTTATGACACGGCACTTGACGACGGTGCGGTTTTGGTGAAGAGTTTCGGGTACTTCTGCTTGAATTGATCCTCGCGTTCCAAAGTAAACTCAGGACCCCGTTTAGAGTTCCATCTAACCTTAATGATAGGAATGCGACTCCTCTTTAATTGTTTAATTTCACGATCCACAACTTTTACTGTTCTTACACGAGTGGAGCTTAATATCGACATGTAGTTCTCTCAATGGAATCACAAGTGATTCATCGGACAGACACTTCTTCAGATTTGACACGTGGAACGCATTATGAACTCGGCTTAATTGTTGTGGTAGTTCAAGCTTATAGGCAACAGTCCCAATTCTCTCGATCACTTTGAACGGGCCGACATACCTAGGGTTTAACTTTCCCCGTTTGCGAAAACGTACAACTCCCTTCCAAGGTGAAACTTTTAGCATGACCTTGTCACCCACTTGAAACTCTAATGGTTTACGCCTAATGTTAGCATAGCTTCTTTGTCTATCACGAGCGGCTTGGATTCTGCTTTTAATTTGGACGATCTTCTCGGTGGTTTCATGAATTATTGCAGGAATAGTAAGTTGAGCATCTCCAACCTCTGCCCAACACATGGGTGATCGACACTTTTGCCCATATAGTGCCTCGAATGGTGCAGCCTTTATGCTGGTATGGTAACTGTTGTTGTAAGAGAATTCCACTAGCGGTAAATGTCTATCCTAATTATTTCTAAAGTCCAGCACGCAGACGCGTAACATGTCTTCCAAAGTTTGGATAGTTCTTTCACATTGACCGTCAGTTTCGGGATGATAGGCCGTGCTCATGTCTAATCGAGTTCCCAAAGCCTTATGAAGTGCTTTCCAGAATAATGATGTAAATCTGCCATCACGATCGGAGATGATAGAAACAGGCACACCATGTCGGGTGACTACCTCCTTCATTTAAAGCTTCATTAACCTCTCTATGGGGTATGTTTCCCTCATTGGTAGGAAGTGAGCAGATTTTGTAAGACGATCAACGATCACCCAAATGGTATCATAACCGTTTGTCATCCTGAAGAGTTTAGTGACGAAATCCATGGTGATTTTCTACCACTTCCATTCTGGAATCTCTAGTTGGACTAGCAAACCAGAAGGTTTTTGATGTTCTGACTTGACTTTAGAATAAGTCAGACACTTGCTTACATAAGTGGCAATATTCGCCTTCATGTTAGGCCACCAATACAACTGCTTCAAATCTTGATACATCTTGTCTGAACCCGGATGAATAGAATATTTTAACTTATGAGACTCGTGCATGACTAGAGTCCTTAAGTCGCCATAACACGGTGACCAACTCCTGTTGTTTAAACATAGGGTTTCGTCCGCACGGGGTTTCAATCTTTCCTTTGTAAGGTCTTGTCGGAGCATACCTCCAACATCTTCAGTAGTGAGGTTTTTAGGTTTTAATGCTTCGGTTTGAGCTTTTAGGATTTGTTTAGGAAGGTTTAAGCCAATAGTCATGACTAAGGCTCGGACCCTTAAAGGTTCATCCCTTTCTTTTCTGCTTAATGCATCAGCAACTACGTTCGCCTTCCCCGGGTGGTAACGGATTTCACAATCGTAGTCGCTCAGAAGCTCCAACCATCGTCGTTGTCTCATGTTCAACTCTTTTTGGTCAAGGATATGTTGTAAGCTCTTGTGATCGGTGGATACGGTACACTTTGTCCCGTATAAGTAATGTCTCCACATCTTAAGGGCAAACACTACAGCTCTGAGCTCCAGATCATAAGTTGTGTAGTTTTTCTCATGGATCTTCAGTTGTCGAGAAGCATGGGCTATAACTTTCTCGTTTTGCATAAGTACGGTACCCAAACCCTTATGCGACGCATCACAATAAACAATGAAGTTTTCTGATCCTTTAGGCAAGGCCAAAATGGGTGCGCTACACAGCTTTTGTTTAATCAATTGAAATGTAGTTTCCTCCTTTTCTCCCCAGTCGAACTTTACATTCTTCTGAGTTAGTTTAGTCATGGACTTTGCGATTTTGGAGAAACCTTCAATGAATCTTCTGTAATAATCGGCGAGTCTTAAAAATTGGTGGATCTCTGTTGGATTCTTAGGAGATGCCCAATATTTAATTGACTTGATCTTTGCAGGCTTTGTTTGGGATTCGTGCTCTCGTTTTCTAGTTTAATTTCATAATTTCTAGGTTTTTCTTAAACGTTTTTGTTTGTTATTTTCTAATTTGACTTTTCCACCTCCTCAAATCAATTCCTTCATTCAAACTCAAATCTTCGACTGTACCGATTCTCTAGTCCAGCCTCGTTGGGGATAAACGACCCGGGAACACTCTATACTACTTCTCGGTTATATTGATCTTGTTGATTTTTAGACTTATATATATTTTATATTTTATATATTATATATATGGTGTAAAAACTTACAATCAATGGCCATATCGCGTCTTAAACGCAGTCTTTGGGATATCTTCCTCTCGAACTCTCAGATGATGGTAACCTGATCGTAGGTCAATCTTTGAGTAGACACTCGACCCTTCAAATAAGTCATCAATTCTAGGAAGTGGATAACGGTTCTTCACCGTTAACTTGTTCAGTTCACGATAATCGATGCACATACGAAACGATCCATCTTTCTTCTTGACAAACAAGACCGGAGATCCCTAGGGTGAAGAGTTGGGTCTTATAAATCCCTTATCGGATAGTTCTTGAAGTTGTTCCGCTAGTTCTTTCATTTCGGATGGTGCCAACCGATAAGGCGCCCGTGCTAAAAGTGCAGCACCTGGTATCAAATCAATTTGGAACTCTACTTGTCGAGCTGGTGGAATACCCGACAAGTCTTCAAGAAAGTCTCTGACAATCGACACATCCTTAAGTCATTTCCCCTTCTACTTGTCTTTGGCTTCCTTCGTGGTAATGTGTGCCAAAAAGGCATCACATCCCTTTGACAAATACTTTTGTGCTTTAGTGCACAAAATGATATTCAGTCGGGATTATTCCCTTTGGTTGTTTCCATTGCCTTGAAAAATTAACGTCTCTCTTCCGAAAGGAACACGTACAATCTTCTCGTCATAGATGATCACTCCATGATACTTCGTTAACCAATCCATCCCAATAATGACGTCAAAACTACTAAGTGGGACAGGCATCAAGTCGATGTTGAAAGGATGATTCATGAAGTTTAGAGTGAAACCTCGAATTATGGTGTTAACTCCTATGATTTTCCCATCGGCTAATTCTACGTCATAATGATTTTCTAATGTAGTGGGGGTAATGTCAATCAAGGCACTAAAGGTAGTAGATACAAAGCTCCTATCCGCACCAGTATCAAACAAAATTATAGCATAACGGTTGTTGAGAAGAAACATACCCGTGATGACGTTAGAGTCTGGGCTAGCATCTCTTCCTCCTAAAGCATAAGCTCTTCCTTGAGCTACGCCATTCCCGTTGCCATTCCCACGGTTCTTTAGTTTTGGGCAATTCTTCTTTATGTGTCCGGTGTTACCACATTCATAGCATGCCCCTGCCTTTTGATTCTTGTTGTGGTTGTTGTTGTTGTTGTTGTTGGTATTGACCCGACAATCACTGGTAGCATGACCATACCTCTTGCAGTTTCCACACTTGGGTGCACATTGCCCGGTGTGGTGGTAATTGCACTTGGTGCACAAAGGTAGGTTCCCAGTATAAGCCTTCTTTTCACCAGGGCCAACAGTGTATGCCCTAGCTACATTTTGCTTCTTGTGGGGTTGTTGTTGCTGATTGTTTCTTGATGAATCATCAGCCTTCCTCTTGTTGTCATTCTGCCTTTCCGCATAAGTGGGTAATTTCTGATCCATCAAGTCGTTGGCCAACTCGATAGCATCATCAAGAGTTTTGGGTCTAGCTAACATGACATTTCCATGAATGTTATCGGGAAGTCCACCGATGTACTTGTCAACCTTTTCGGTTTCATCAGCAAGAAATTTGGTGCACATCAAGGCTAGTTCTTGGAAACAATGGGTATAAGCTGCAACATCATTTCCTCTGACCTTAAGATTCCACAGTTTAATTTCAAGTTTCTTAATTTCACCTTTTGGAGAATATTTATCCGCCAACTTCTTCTTAAGAGTCCCCCGAGTCATAGTATAGGCATCATCATGACCTAAGGTTCTCACATGACCATTCCACCATGTTAGTGCAGCACCTAGCAGAGTGCAGGTAGCAAACTTCACTTGATTGTCAATGGTACAACTGCTAATGTGGAATACTGATTCTATCTTTTCGATCTATTGAGACAAGCCAACAACGCTTTCCATTCCCTTGAAGTTCAAGGGTTGGCATTTCATGAAATCGGTGAAGGAACAAACACGTGCAGGTTGCATAGGCCTTCTGATTCCTCCACCTGAACTTTAGCTTCCGTCATCCTGAGTATGGGTGGAGTTTCTTTGGATTGCCCGATCGATCATAGCTTGAATGGATTCTGGAGTCACGACATCGTTTGCTCCTTGTCTTGTTACATGCATGATTCTACTAAATCACAAGAATACAATATACATGAGATGTAATCACAATGTCGATACAAATGAATATGATGATAATAACTAAACCACAACACAATGGAGAATGAATAAAAATGAGATCAACCAAAACATAATACATCAACATTTCATAACATATTGTCGAATCATACATGATTTGTTTTGATATAAAATGACCACAATGATCTAGTTCAGAAAATGAAAAATACTATCCTAGAGTCTATTAGCAGGGAGTTACCCATACAACTTAATAGACTATACAAGATAGCTAGAAATGAAAAGTATAACTAACAGCTACTACCGGTGTCCTCCACCATATCAATCTGAGCTCTAGCCTCTAGTACATAGGTACACATCATCTGTCTGACTGCACGATCCTCAACGCTCAGGCGCTGCCACTCCATACTACTCATGTGAGTCTCTAGTGTCTAAAGTCGTGCCAATAATGCCATGTTCAGAGCCTCGAAACTAAGGTAAGCCTCGCGTACCTCATGCAACTTTGTCCCGTAGGCAGTCCTCTAGCCTCTCACTACATCAATCTCGGGTCTAATGTCTCTGCGGTCAGTCTGAGCGTCATAAAGCTGTGTATAGAAATCCTCACTCTCTCGCCTGCGAACCTGTGCCTGGTAGCTGACCCTTAAGTTAACTTCCTCAATGGAAGTCATCATCCTATGCTTAGAAGCCTGTAAAGCTCTGACATAACCAACATCCTCTGCTCTGGTAGCAGCTCTAGAAATAGTCCAAGCATCATGACCAGGACTACGAATCAAACTCTGTCCTGTCTCAACAATATCAACAAAACCATACTGACCTCTAGGTGGTCTAGCAACAGCAGCAGAGCTCTCTGCTACATCACACCCGAGTGGAGGATCAGTAAGTACAAATCTCCTCTGAGGTGGCATGTCCTCCCCGGGGATGTCATCTCTCATATGGATCATGGCTTTCCTATGACCTAGTGGTGCCTGATCATAGGCAGGGCTGGTGGGTGGTAGTAGAAATGGAGGTGATCCAGCAGCAAATGCATCAATAAGTGCCTGGGTAGAAGCGGACATGGGTGTCTGAGGTCTGACAGATATCCTCGCTCCATGGTATCTAGGTGGTGGTGGTGTGACAGCAGTCTAGTCCTCTTCAAATGGCTTAGTCTCATCGGAACCCTCAGAGGGCTCCCTCTCCTTAGTATCCTTATCCTCAGGCTCATGCTCCTCACTTGGATCCTCTTCGAGATCCTCATCGTCATCCTCAGGCTCATGCTCCTTACTGAGATCCTCCTAGGGATCCTCATCGTCATCCTCGAGCTCATCCGGATAATCAATAGAACCCTCCTCCATCGACTCTAAGTCAGCAATGTATCTAGGTGACTCAGGAGTCGACGAAGCGTCATCAGCATAAGGCTGATCCTCGACCCACATGTCATCATCTGATGGTACATGGTACTCCGGGTGCTCTGGCTCCGGAAAGTATACTGGTACATGCTCATCCAACTCCATGGGGTCAGGTACATAAGCAGGTGACGGTGGTGGTGCCTGCCCTTGTTGGGCAACCTCCTCGTAGGGGTCTATCTCCGGAAGCTTGCCGGCATTCATAAATGGAATACCCCATGATGGTCCATCCGAATCAGAAGATATGGACGTATAGGTAACTGCAGACGATGCGTTGTCTGATGACATGACTAAAAACCCAAAATAATCAAAAGAGTATAATTTATTTATCAATATAGCCCCTTAGAGTAATATACGTAGTATAATATAATACGTATATAACTTATGCGAGCACTTAGTCTAACTAACTAATGCTAATATGATGCATGACATGTAAGTATGTACATTATATGCAAACTAGATGTAACACTACTTGTTTGTATGTATGTCCCTTTGAAAACTTTTGAATGACACAATGTTTAAAAACGGTTATAGATCAAGTAAAAATATTTGACCTGGTTCTCTATAACCTTGGCTCTGATACCAATCTGTAACACCCTTAAAATGGGTCGCAGCGGAATATGATGTTCTGGGGGCATTACTTCATAGATCAATAGCACAAGATATGAGAACGACCTCTAAAAGAGTCATTTAAAAACTGATACATTAGATATCATAAATGTTTGTTACAAAAGCTCTTAGGCTTAACCTGTTTAACTTGAAAATGTAAAGATTTCACAACATAATAAATATCCTAAAATGTAATGCACGTAAATCTTTATAGTAATATGACTTCAAAAGACGACCATCTAATGTATCCATGACTTGCACCTTATTGACCTGAGAAAACATGTTTAAACTGTCAACAATAATGTTGGTGAATTTATAGGTTTATAAGTTTAATGAAGCGGATAGCAAGATTTCCCTGTAATAAAGCAACAAATACAATATCACAAAAATGTATTACGATATGCACTATCATGACACCGAAGCTAAACAATGTATGTATATCAAATACATATAAATGATGGTGCCCGATGTAGATGTTCAACCCGTAACATCTATGAGTCCGAAATGGTATACATTCGTCGTTTCTAGCCAACCGGTAAACTAGCAAGTGCTACTTGCCCGAACAGGGACGTTAATTCTCAAATAGATCTATTCATAACATTTGCGCTTACAATCCAGTAATTAACAGTTCATGATGATGGGCATAGTGGGTATAGATATTAGGCAAAACTCATTAATATATGATTTAAAATGTACTTGCATTCAATTTGTAAAATAAACATGATCTCATTCCCGAGATTTGTAAATCATTGAAAAGTGTGAAATGGGGACTATAAACTCACCTTATGTGAATGAAGGTATGATATAGCAAATGAGTAACTCATCACTTGATAGTCCGAATGCAACCTAATTATCGTAGGTCGTATGAATATATTGAACTTGAATATTTGATCCTATATAATCTTATAAAGTTACATCACCACCTAAATATGTTTGTAAAAATGTCATATTTATTTATAAACGAAATAAATGTCTCATATGAATATTCATATGTTTTTATACTTAGAAATATAACCCTTTGTATATTTGTAAAAATAGTGTACTTTAATATTTAAGTATATAAATTTATTGTCTTCGTATATTCTTCGTTATACACCCGTTTTGCTTGATATTTATATTCGTGGTTTCGTATTTGATTTGTTATAAAAATATCATTTTTATAGATATTATACCTCTGATGAACAGTAGCTTTTAGTGTATTTAATAAATTATATAAAAATACTTTTATATAATTAATTGTTGAAATATCGTATTTGTCATAACTTATTCGTTTTAACTCCGTTTTTAATGTTCTTTATATCCATGGGTTCACAAAATAATTTTTTAACTTTTTATAAACCTTTTAGGAGCTGTTGTCTACTGTATAAAAATATCATTTTTATAATATTACTTTTGTAAAGTTACTTTTGTATTTTAAATTAGTAAATCATTTGAAATTCATAACTTGTTCAATATCCAATGGTTTTTCAAGTTTCTTATATTTTTGGAATCATAAAAATATGTACCTTTGAGGAAAAATATAAAAGTTTCAGATCAGTTTCGATTTTATACAGTTTTTATAAAGTTTCTTTTATAAAAACACGTTTACGTATATAATTTTGTAAAAGTCATATCTCCTTCGTTATTTATCGGTTTCGCAAGTTCTTTATATATTTGGAATCCTCAAAATATGTATTATCACAGAAAAACATCAAAATATTTTTATCAGGTTTGAATTTGTACAGTTTTTATAAAGTTTATTTTATAAAAACACTTTTTATGTTTAATCTTGTAAAACTCATATCTCATTCGTTATTTATCGGTTTCGCAAGTTCTTTACATATTTGGAATCCCCAAAATATGTACTATTTTATAAAAATATAAAATCAATAGTTTATATGTCGAATTAAAACAGCACGTTTTGATGTTCAATATAAATAGTTATATAAACTTGATTTTTAAGCATGTTCAATTTAATTAAATTATCACAAGTTCTCTAATCTATGTAACAACACATCTTGGGTATACATTGAGTCTTATAAATATTGATCAACATATCATGTTCATAAAGTCCAATAAAATGTTTTACACATTTGATTAATTACATAAACTTTATAATTAACTAATTACTCATAACTTGTTAATACTCATATAATTATCCATTGCTTGTATATCCTTGTTTTTAAAACTTAACATATTTTTAAACATCATAATGATAAAACCCTAACTCGAAACCTTGAGTTAAAAACCCTAGTTTTCCAAAGAAAACCCTAACTTGACAAACCCTTGTAAACTCTTGTAAATGCCTAGCTAAACTCTCAATGCACCTTAAAATAGCTTAGTGATGAACCTTGGAACTATTATTTAGGTTTAGGATTTCGAATTTTAGGAGTGTTTGTGTGGTTGTTTTGATCCGAGACCAAGAGAAACAAAGAGAGTGTTTTTGGCTAGCTTTCTTGTTTAGAAGTGAAGTGTGAGAAATCCTAACACTTAGGGCTTTTATTTATTGGATAACATGAGCTAGAATACCACTAATACTAAACTAACAAATGGTTTTGGGTCTTGGAATGTTGTAACCGGTTATACATTCAAGTGAGTAGACAAAGTATGGTTTTAAGATTTAACAGTGTAATAAAGTGTAAAGTGTGTAAGTAATATGTATGCTTATGAGGTGACTTGAGCTTTGAGCATGGGAAACACTTTCCTTTCCATTTTCCTTGTTCTATGCCGATTATAGATAGGCTTGGGACTTGTTCTATGCCGATTATAGATAGGCTTGGGAATGTTGTAACCGGTTATACATTCAAGTGAGGAGACAAAGTATGGTTTTATGATTTAACAGTGTAATAGAGTGTAAAGTGTGTAAGTAATATGTATGCTTATGAGGTGACTTAAGCTTTGAGCATGGGAAACACTTTCCTTTCCCTTTTCCTTGTTCTATGTCGATTATAGATAGGCTTGGGACAAAGTCTCATAACTTTGTTAAGCTTAGATCCTTTGTGTAATGAATAATGTTGTTTATGTTGTTAGTGGGATGTGTAGATATTTAATTTAGAAGCTTAAGGTGTTGTAGAGTGTGTAATGTATATATGGACGTGTATATATGTATATACATGTGAGGATTTTATAAACTTGATAAAGAAATGAGTGGTGCGTTACAAAATACTCATGGTTTGATTTTTAACTTGAAGGTTTTTGTGTAAATGGGATTGAAATGAAATTTAAACATGATGATCTTGTTCCTATGTTGCAACCGTCCACATGAGGTTTAAAAATAAACATGAGAGTTGATTTTTAGGGCTCTTGATCCTTTGGTTAAAAGATATATTAGTTTAAGGCTTGTAGTGGAGAGTGGTTAGCTCTTTTGATTTAATTAGGAGATGTTGTATATGTTCATAAATTGTAATCGTGTATGTATGTAAATGGGTAAGTGTAGTTTGTAAATTCTTGAGTTTTAGGTATTATGGTGGGTATTTATTGATATATGGATGTGTTTCTAAGGTCACATGCATGCATGGATGCCTAAAATACGAACCGGATGCGGTTTACTTAAAGTATGAAAATAAAACTTGAAATGCTAATTATTACTCTTCTAATAATAGTATAACACTTATTGAACGTCAATATTTACTTGAATGATGTCCGTTTATGATAGTCATTGATTTTAGCTTACGCGGTTTATATGAAATGAGACGCGAAATAGCTAAAAGTAATTACTGAGAAAATAATTAGAGTCGTAAAATGACCTGAAAATGCGGGGTGTTATAATACCACTCGTAGATATAGCTTGCATTTAATTTAGTGTCGAGAGCGCACATACGAATGTTAACTAGATGAATGTTAATTGATGAATGTTAACCATGACCCATGATCCAGGTGCCCGAACCAACCTCCCCCTCAACTTAAAACCATACTATTCGTAAAGATAACTTGCATTTCATTTATAGTGTCAATAACGCACATACGAATGTTAACTAGATGAATGTTAATTGGTAAATGTTAACCATGACCCATGATCCAGGTGCCCGATCCAACCTCCCCTCATCATCAAACCACACTACTCGTAGGAATAACTTGCAGTTCATTGATAGTGTCGAGAGCGCATATATGAATGTTAACCATGACTCATGGTCTAGGTGCCCGAACCAACCTCCCCCTCATCATCAAACCATACTGCTCATAGGAATAACTTGCATCTGATTGATAGTGTCGAGAGCACGAATACAACACATTAACTGATGAATATTAACCATAACCCATGATCTAAATGCCCGAACCAACATCCCCCCTCATCATCAAACCATACTACTCGTAGGGATAACTTGTATGTCGTTGATAGTGTCGAGAGCTCACATACGAGTGCCAACTAAATGAATGTTAACCATGACCCATAATCCAAGTACTCGAACCAACCTTACCTTCATCCTCAAACCTTACTACCTGTACGAATAACTTGCATTTCATTGACAGTGTCGAGAGCGCACATACGGGACGTTAACATTCATTAGTTAACACAGTCATCACGATACGCTAGTGACTTGGTTGGTTTAAACCCTATGTTTTTGGTAAACAAAACTCTAACTCGTACGAATAACTTGCATTTAATTGTTAGTAATGAGAGCGTACATACGTATGTTAACTATATGCATGTTAACGTATGTGTTACCAGAACGGTAGTATAAAGTACATTATAATTAAGAGTTTGGTCAAAGGCTTTGGCGAGGACAAGCTACGACACGGCAGCATCACATCTAACTAATCACTAAGTGTATATTAATCAAATAATTATCTCGGTCAATATTTTGGTCAAAATTTTGGCTAGGGAAATGAATATCAAAAATGAAAATTTAGGGAAATAGTCAACGAGGATGAAGTTCTGGCGAGTTCTCGCCAAAGTTTTTTGTTCAAATTTTCTACTCTTCTTCCCATTGTCAAAGTCCATAAGTGAGAATTTTTGTCGTTTAGTGATTTTTGGCGATGACAACCATGTATTCGCCAAAAGCCTCGTCGCTCGTTCTCTGTTTTCTTGTAGTGGTAAACGAGAACAAGATCAAGAGCAAACTACAAACGAGAGTGAGCATGTGTGAGAGAGAAAGAATAACAAGAGAAGTTGTGAGAAACCCTTGATCGGGTTTGCTTATATAGATGAAAGTTTCACTTCAGAGTCCCTGCATTAGCAACAAAACCAAAAATAACACCAAACTTAGTGACTAATAAAAATAGGCAAAAATGACCCCTGAACTTATATAACAAACTTTATAAGTTGTACTATCTCTAACATTTCTTTACTTCTTTTATAACTATATTAACATTCACCAGTACACTTTTGAGAGTCGTGAGTTTTTTCAACACTCCCGAGAAACAGTTTACGAAAATAGTCATTAGAGTTATCGGTCCGTTGCAAAGTTAGTCTTTAATGACTAACTTTGCAACGGAACAATAACCCAAGGACTATTTCAGTAAAAAAATTGACCAACCCCGAGATAAATACTATACGGAAATAGTCCTTTGGTTATCGTTTCGTTGCATATTTAGTCTTTAATAATGAAACTATACGAAAATAGTGTTTGATTGTCGTTCCGTTACAAAGTTAGTCTTTAACGTAAAACATCACGCTCCGCAGCGAAACGTGGGTTAAAAAACTTGTTGTTTTCATTTACAAGTACCAAATGTCTCAAATTTTGAAGTAAATTAAGCGCAATGTCTATATTTGGGAATTTCATTCTCATCCTTTTAAGTTTTAACTACAACATTCTAGTTCATTCATTCGATATCTATCTACTCATCACTTGAGGTTTTTCATATATAATAATCTTTTAGTGTAAACCTGAGGATGGAGATTTCTTAGAATGATATCAAATTTTGAACGATGCAAATTATATATGCCACGTCCAAAACAAATGCACATAACATTGCGTGAGGACACACAATACCTTAGTTTGGGGGATTTGATATGTGCTTAATTACACATATCTTTTACCTCTAAAAACGAGCTTAAATGACCAAAAACAGACAAAAACTGCCAAATATATGTTTGTTTTGCATTTGTATTGTGCAGGAAGTGGATATCATCAAAAAGACAGAAAACCAAGCCAAAATGACAAAACTGAGCATGGAATGGAAAAGACTGTGCAAAATCAAGGCCAAAGTCCAAAAATGCCAAAGTCAGAGTCAATACTGAAGAATCAGCAGTCAAACCGGAGCCGGAACTGAAGAATACTATTGAATGCAATCTTAACCCATCTGATGGGCCGGGAAAGCCCAATAGTATATTTATGAAGACTGTGAAGACCAAATGGGCCCTCAATCAATTACAACAGCCCATTTGTGTGCAATTGACAAAGACTGTGAAGACTTTGAAGGCCCAATCCTAGCCCAGTTACAGCCAATCTCAGCCATTGTACACACAAAACCCACTCCATAACCTTATTGGGCTTGAAAAAGCCCAATAACCAAGCCTGTACTTTATTGGGCCTTAAAAAGCCCAATAACTTAAGCCTAAACCCCAGTGGGCCCAATACAAGCCCAATACAAAACCCAAGCCCAACAAAAGCCCACAATCAATTTTTATAAACTTTAGGGACTAAAATTGCCAAGTTTTGAAAGTTGTTTTATTAAGAAAAATAGGAAAAGAAAACACAAGGGCTGGTTTTGTAAATTGCTTAAACTACCTTTACCTCTTTTTTATTAAAACAGCAGGGACTGATTTTGCAATTTCCCTAAAGTCTCTTTTAGTTTTGGGCAATTCTTCTTGATGTGTCTGGTGTTACCACATTCATAGCATGCTCCTGCCTTTTGATTCTTGTTGTTGTTGTTATTGTTGTTGGTGTTGACCCGACAATCATTGGTAGTATGACCATACCTCTTGCAGTTTCCACACTTGGGTGCACATTGTCTAATGTGGTGGTAGTTGCACTTGGTGCACAGAGGTAGATTTCCAGTGTAAGCCTTTTCCCCCCCCCCCCCCCCCCCCCCTTTTTTTTTACTAGGGCCCGCAATGTATGCCTAGCTACATTTTTCTTCTTGGGGGGTAGTTGATTGTTTCTTGAATATAATTATCAGCCTTCCTTTTGTTGTCATTCTGCCTTTCTACATAAGTGCGTAGTTTCTGATCCATCAAGTCGTTGGCCAACTCGATAGCATCATCAAGAGTTTTGGGTCTTGCAGACATGACATTCCCATGAATGTTATCAGGAAGTCCACTGATGTACTTGTCAACCTTTTTGGTCTCATCAGCAAGAAATTTGGTGCACATCAAGGCTAGTTCTTGGAAACGCTGAGTATAGGCTGCAACATCGTTTCCCCTGACCCTAAGATTCCACAGTTCAATTTCAAGTTTCTTGATTTCACCTTTTGGACAATATTTGTCCGTTAACTTCTTCTTGAGAGTTCCCCAAGTCATGGCATAGGCAGCATCATGACCTAAGGTTCTCACATGACCATTCCACCAGGTTAGTGTAGCACTATAGAAGGTCAAGTAGCGAACTTCACTTGATTGTCAATGGCACAACCGCTAATGTGGAATACTGATTCCATCTTTTCAAGCCATTAAGACAAGCCAACAATGCCTTCAGTTCCCTTGAAGTTCAAGGGTTGGCATTTCATGAAATCGGTGTAGGAACAGACACGTGCAGTTTGCACAGGCCTTCTAAGTCCTCCACCTGAACTTTGGCTTGCATCATCCTGAGTATGGGTAGAGTTTCTTTGGATTGCCCGATCGATCATAGCTTGAATGGATTCTAGAGTCATGGCGTCGTTTGCTCCTTGTCTTGTTACAGGCATGATTCTACTAATCACAAGAATACAATGTACGTGAGATATAATCACAATGTCGATTCAAATGGGTATGATAATAATAACTACACCACAACACAATGGAGAATGAATAAATAACAAATGATGTCAATCATGACATAAAACATCAACATTTCATAACATAATGTCGAATCATACATGATTTGTTTGGATATAAAATGACCACTAATGATCTTAGTACAGAAAATGAAAATACGTCCTAGAGTCTATTAGCTGGGAGTTACCCATAAAGCTTAATAGACTATACAAGATAGCTAGAAATGAAAAGTACAACTAACAGCTACTACCGGCGTCCTCCACCGTATCAATCCGAGCTCTAGCCTCTAGCACCTGGGTACACATCATCTGTCTGACTGCAAAATCCTCAGCGCTCTGGCGCTGCCACTCCATACGACTCATGTGAGTCTCCAGCGTCTCAAGTCGTGCCAACAGTGCCCTGTTCAGAGCCTCGGAACTAAGATAAGCCTGGCGTACCTCATGCAACTCTGTCTCATAGACAGTCCTCTGGCCTCTCACTACATCAATCTTGAGTCTAATGTCACTGCGGTCAGTCCGAGCGTCAAGAAGCTGTGTATAGAAATCCTCACTCTCTCGCTTGCGAACCTGTGCCTGGTAGCTGACCCTCAAGTTGACTTCCTCAATGGAAGTCATCATCCTATGCTCAGAAGCCTGTAAAGCTCTAACATAACCAACATCCTCTGCTCTGTCAGTAGCTCTAGCAATAGTCCGGGCATCATGACCAGGACTACGAATCAAACCCTGTCCTGCCTCAACAGTATCAACAAAATCATACTGACCTCTAGGTGCTCTAGCAGCAGCAGAACTCTCTGCTATATCACACCCAGGTGGGGGATCTCCTCTGAGGTGGCATGTCCTCCTCGGGGATGTCATCTCTCATAAGGATCATGGCTGCCCTATGACCTAATGGTGCCTGATCATAGGCAGGGCTGGTGGGTGGTAGTGGAAATAAAGGTGAACCAGCAGCAAATGCATCAATCGGTGCCTGGGTAGAAGCGGCCATGGGTGTCTGAGGTCTGACAGATATCCTCGCTCCACAGTGTCTAGGTGGTGGTGTGACAGCAGTCTCGTCCTCCTCGAATGGTTCAGTCTCATCGGAACCCTTAGAGGGCTCCTCCTTCTTAGTATCCTCATCCTGAGGCTTATGCTCCTCATTGAGATCCTCCTCGGGATCCTCATCGTCAACCTCGGGCTCATGCTCCTCGTTGGGATCCTCCTCGGGATCCTCATCGTCATCCTCCTCGGGTTCCTCAGGCTCATCTGGATAATCAATAGAATCCTCATTAGTATCCTCCTCCATCGAATCCGAGTCAGCAATGTATCTAGGTGACTCAGCAGTCGGTGAAGCATCATCAGCATAAGGCTGATCCTCGACCTGAATGTCATCATCTGATGGTACATGGTACTCCGGGTGCTCTAGCTCCAGAACGTATATCGGTGCATGCTCGTCCAACTTCATGGGGTCAGGTACATAAGTAGGCGACAGTGGTGGTGCATGCCCTTGTTGGGCAACCTCCTTGTAGGTGTCCATCTCTGGGAGCTCGCCGGCATTCACAAGTGGAATACCCCATGATGGTTCATTCAAATCAGAGGATATGGACGTATAGGTGACTGCAGACGATGCGTTGTCTAATGACATGGCTAATCTGTAACTATAATATAAACTTGTATAAGTATATTATATAAGCCCAGCAGTAATATACGTAAGGTAATATTACCACGTATATAACCTATGTAAGCACTTAGGAAAATCAACTAATGCTAAAATGATGCATGACATGTAAGCATGTATACTAGATGCAACACTACCCGTTTGCATGTATGTCCCCTTGAAAAACTTTTGAAGGACGCAATATTTGAAAAACGGTTATAGACCAAGTAAAAACATTTGACCTGGTTCTCTATAACCTTGGCTCTGATACCAATCTGTAACAACCTAAAAATGGGTCGCAGCGGAATATGATGTTCTAGGGGTATTACTTCATAGATCAATAGCACAAGATATGAGAACGACCTTTAAAAGAGTCATTTTTAAAAAAACATATACATTGTATTTCATAAATGGTTTGTTACAAAGCCTATAGGCTTAAATTGTTCAACTTGAAAAGTAAAGATTTCACAACATAACAATATCCCAAAATGTAATGCACGTAAATCTTTATAGCGATATGACTTCAAAAGACGACCATCCAATGTACCCATGACTTGTACCTTATTGACCTGAGAAAACATGTTTAAACTGTCAACAATAATGTTGGTGAATTTATAGGTTTATAAATTTAATGAAGCGGATGACGAGATTTCCCTGTAATAAAGCAACGAATACAATATCACAAAATTGTATTACGATATGCACTAAGCTCATGACACTGAAGCCAAACAATGTATGTATATCAAATACATATAAATAATGGTGCCCAATGTAGATGTTCAACCCGTAACATCTATGAGTCCGAAATGGTATACGTTCGTCGTTTTCGGCCAACCGGTAAACTAGCAAGTGCTACTTGCCCGAACGGGGATGTTAATTCCCAAATAGATCTATTCATAACATTCGCGCTTACAATCTGGTAATTAACAGTTCATGATGATGGGCATAGTGGGTTATAGCTACTTAGGCAAACTCGTAATATTTGAATTAAAATGTACTTGCATCCATTTTGTAAAACAAACATGATCTCATCCCCGAGATTTGATAAATGATTGAAAAGTGTAAGATGGGGACTATAAACTCACCTTAATGAGGTAGCAATGAATATGAAGCGAGCAAGGTAAATGGTGCACGCGAAAACAATGCAAAACTCTATCCGCTACCTAAATGAATAATACGCATATTACTAATCATGTAATGTACTACAATGTATGCAATCTTGTCCTTAGTATTGTGCTTGAGTTTGAGAAATATTACTTGTTTAAAATGTGGTTATTCATGAAAATTGGCCAAATGTATCGGGTAATAATCTCTTACCATTAAACATGTAAATTACGATATCGGACATTTTAGAAACTAGGTTGTAAGTACTTTACTAGTTAATTCAATCGACACTTGGTTTGGTCTCTAAACGTGTTAAACAAATGGTCGAAGTTATAACAAAATAAATTTAAAAATTAAGTTTTATTTATAAAATTCGGGGGACAAATGCAGAATTTTACAATCAAATTCTGGACTCGTTACTTAATGAAATTACAAACAAAAAGATGTTTTGAAAACTAGGTCATGTCGTCTATAACTTTTGTTATTTAAGTTTTGTCTAAAAATGTCGTTTAATATGTTAAAAACGTGGCCAAAGGGAGGGGTGTCGCGACCCTATGGGCTAACAGTTTTAACTGTTGACATATGGGACAACATTACTAACTTTAAGCTTAGTTTTTAGATTTGTTACGCAACCTTATGACAAACCAAAAATACATTTGTAAACTAGGCCAGGAGTACTACAATTCTCCTTTTATAAGTTTCGTGGTTAGAAGTTGATAGCTGGGTCAATAATGAGTGCAAAGGGAGGGGGGTCGCTACTGCCAACAGTTTTAACTGTTGAGTACACGACAACAGTACTAACTTTAGTCCCTATTTGCGAGTTCGTTTCTTAATCATTTTCCGCGATTCAAGTTGCTAAATGAAGCCTACCATGTCGACTATAAAACGCCCCTATTTGTTGACCCTATGTCTAAGTCTAAGTGGGTCAGAACAAGGCCTAAAGTCGACCCAACATGGCAGTTTTCATACATAAAATAACAGATTTGTAGGTCTATTTCCCGCTTCGTTAAAAAGTGTCAAAAGCTCAACTTTTGCATGAACGCTACTCCCATACTACGTTAACGAATGCTAAGTTCAGAAATCCCATTGGTCAAGTTTGTATACGGGTTTCTCAATGAACCCGTATACATCAAAAGGTTTACAAAAGAAAATGTTTTGCTTTTAAACTTAAAATTTGGCTAACCATGATTAAGTATATATATTTCGTTACAAAAAGGTCTAGCACATGGTTACCTAACAACATATGACCAAGGGTTTCTTCTAATTATAAGTTAACAATTTTTAGTTTCTTGTTTCTGTTACAGACATAAACGAACATGTATGTTTCTGTTTTACAGGAAGCTTACAATTAGGTAGTGTGTTCTTATCTTTTAAACAAAACATTACGAATGCAGGTAAATAAAGTGGAAATAGTGTGACTCACAAAGCTGGAAGAAAACATGGATAAGGAATTAAACTCAAGTGAAAACCCTAATTTGTTACCAACCCAATTCGTATACAGAACCCAACCCACTAAACCAAATGTTCCACAACAATATTCACCACACTAATGTACTTGCAAACAACGAAGACACGCCTATCTTGCTTGAACTTCGACTAGAAAAGATGGCCAAAAGAGACAAATTTTGTGTTAGGGTTTTTAGGGTTTTGGTCTCTTATGTAAGATGAAGGATGTGGGTTTGCTGTTAGGTGTAAGTCAAAACAAGAAGAATAGGAAAACCAATGTGAGGTGATAAAGTATGAATTTGATAATGAGATAATGGTGTTGTATCTTCTTGGTTTGCAAGAGTTAGATAAAGGCCTTTTATACTCAAATAGCAATGCATGTATAGTGTTTCATCTTTGATGTCACGTTTGTATGTTGACCCAAATAAGGCAAAGGATTTTTGGGTTTTTACATAGTCAATGCACATGGTTTAAAAGGTGAGTACTGTTGGTGTTGTGTGGGAAGCAGAAACAAGGAAAACACAACAACATCTCGTGGGTTTTGAGGGTATTTGTAAAAGGGATAATGGGCTTTATACAATAGGTAATAGAGTTATAGTGAGAATGTATCTTGTATATCTTATCCAAGTTGGGAAATCACTGATTTGTGGAGTTGGAAAATATGTACACGAGATTTTTCTAGTTTTTAGGAAAGTATATTAGTTTCTAGTATTAGGTTTATGACTTAGGAAATTTTATTGTCTATACCATTTGAAAACAAGGAAGATTATTATACTTGTTTTAGTTTGCTTATTAGAATGAAACACTAAGTTGTGGTGAAAGGAAAACAATAGAATATACTTGTTTAAGAAATTGATAACTAGTTTCTTTAGTTTAAACGTAGTACTTATCACATTTTTAATTAAGAAGACTTGATTTAATTTGGAATGTATAAATATGTATAAGTATAAAACCGGGTATGGAGGTTTTTATGTAGTAGTTTTGATAAGAATTTGATATTAAGGGTAATAGCGGGTATTGGTTGAAGTATAGATGGGTTTACGGGCTCCCATGCATGCATAAAGGTGTTTTGTTGCGAAACGTAAACGTTTTACGTGACGAATAAAAATAAAAGTGAAAAGTTTAAAAATTATCTTCGTAAAAATAATATAATACTTTTTGGACGTAAAAATTTATTTGTTTGATGCCCGTTTACGTTAAATGTTGATTTTTAGTTTACGCGATTTAATTAAGCGGTTGAAATTAAAAGTAAACGCGAAAAAGTTTAAAATAATTAGTTGAGTATTTATTGACGTAAAATGACGTGAAAATGTGAATTGTTACAGTCTCCCCGTGTTAAAAGAATTGCGTCTCGCAATTCAGTTCGAGTTGCCTTCCGGAATAGTATTGATGAAGAGGTTTATATACTTGTCTTAATCCTCCTGATACGTGCTAAGTCAATTTGCTATCTTAAGGTGGAATCACATTGGTACGGGTCTCAATTTCCTTGATGACGGTTGAACTTGTCGGCGGGTTGTCCTTCGAGAATAAAAATAGAAAATTTGATTCCTCATAAAAGTTTTACGGTGACTACTTCTCAACATGGCATGGTACTTTCCTAAATTATACATAGTTGATCAAGCTATGTATATTTGAGGGCTAACGATGCTATGCTCATTTTTTGTCAAAATAGTTTCATGATTTCATAATATTTGTGATAGTAGCTTGCATATATATAAATAGTGATTTAAAGTAATTTTGACGAAATTTTCACAGCATATTGATTTGATAGATAATTTGAAATTGTTCGTATAGTACAATGGAAATTTTAAGAGAAAATACAACGAGAACTTTTTGAGGAGATATTGTCTAAGCATTGATATCGTCTTCCATGTTGTTAATGTCTTGTAAGATTCTTTAGACCATTGTGTTATTCGTAATGTTTTGAGAAATGTTCTAGTATTTATATAAATAATTCTTATATAAATGTAAGATATACGTAAGGAAATGAAAGTATCTCTCTCTCTTTCGCTCTCTCTCTCTCTCTCTCTCTATATATATATATATATATATATATATATATATCATGTAAGCATGTATATAACCTATGTAAGCACTTAGTATAACCAACTAATGCTAAAATGGTTCATGTCATGTAAGCATGTATACTAGATGCAAACTAGTAATGTATGTATGTCCCTTGAATTTTTTTTGTATGGTGCAATGTTTGAAAACGGTTATAGTTTAGGTAAAATATTCAACCTAGTTCTCGATAACCTTGGCTCTGATACCAATCTGTAACACCCCCAAAATGGGTCGCATCGGAAATGATATTCCGGGGGCATTACTTCATAATACCATTGCACAAGTCATGAGAGAACGACCTCTAAGTGTCGTTTGAAAAGTAATCTTGTATTGTTTAGACTCCAATGCACATCAAGCTAGCATCTAGCACTTGAGTACCTGAGAAAACATGTTTTAAAACGTTAACAATAATGTTGGTGAATTTATAAGTTTATAAATTAAATGAGGCAGATAGCAAGATTTCCATGTAATAGAGTAGCAATTACAATATCACAAAAATGTATTATGAAATGCACTAAGCT
>BQNB010018215.1:10295-30295 GCA_026074375.1 Tanacetum coccineum | reverse complement strand
CTAAGCTTATTCTTAAAGGAGCAGTAATATTTGATGTGGTATCCTACCAGTTCCGCTGTGCACTTAATTATTCTAAGCTTGTAAGTAAGCTTTGAAACTGCTCAAGAGAGGATTGCTAGTTTGGGGGGAAGCTTTGAAAGCTTCTAAATCATGTATATGAGGCACGAATTAGGAGAAAGCTAATTCAGAAGCTTCTCCTTAACCGAAAGTGTATGGGTTACTTAGTTCGTGCCTATTACAGTATTTCTCCTACAAAGTACTACAAAGATGATTCATGTTGGAGTGCAGACTTGAAGTCAAACACCACAGAAGACGTCATCAGCATATGAAGCTTCATGGAAGTTCTTGTTCTTAATCATTATGTACTTGTTAGGAAATTATTGTAAGTAATTCTGTATATCGTCCCGTAGGGGAAGATTGTTGGGAATTCACTTTTACGTGACGACATTACAGAATTACCATAGTTTATCATAGTCACATACGCGAGGACTAGAATAGGAAACTATGTATAGTTTAGAGGCGTATGGGCTATATATACCCCTCTATGGCTTCTATAGAGGGGTTGAGTCATTTGGCATTGTTGAGTCATTTTGTATCATTCATTCATTTTTTCCATCTAATCACAACTCCATCTTCCATCTCACTACTTTCTCTCTTTAAAATGGCTATCATGTGGTTTGACTCACCAAGACCACCGGATCATAGTTTTCGTGAATCTTTCAGTATAAAACCGGGTATGGAGGTTTTTATGTAGTAGTTTTGATAAGAATTTGATATTAAGGGTAATAGCGGGTATTGGTTGAAGTATAAATGGGTTTACGGGCTCCCATGCATGCATAAAGGTGTTTTGTTGCGAAACGTAAACGTTTTACATGACGAATAAAAATAAAAGTGAAAAGTTTAAAAATTATCTTCGTAAAAATAATATAATACTTGTTGGATGTAAACTTTTATTTGTTTGATGCCCGTTTACGTTGAATGCTGATTTTTAGTTTACGCGATTTAATTAAGCGGTTGAAATTAAAAGTAAACGCGAAAAAGTTTAAAATAATTAGTTGAGTATTTATTGACGTAAAATGACGTAAAAATGTGAATTGTTACACAAAATATACAACATACCATACAATCCCAACATTAGAATATGAAACTACAGACATGAAACTACAAGTATTAATTACAACAACTTACTACTTCAAAAGTAATTAATGTCTAAAACCAATAATACAATGCACCATTAAACAGTAACCAAAAGACTTCACATCAGATAACAACTTAAGACTTCCTCTTTTTGCTAGAACATCCAACGTCTATTGTTTGGAGCTCTTAAACCAAGTATTACATTAGTCACTTTATTAAACTTTTAGGTTTCTTAACCACAATTTCTTCTTCTCTAGGTCTTAAGGATCTAAGACCAATTTTTGGTTTAGTTTTTTTTCTTTTGAGTTGGAACTTTGACATTTGCTTTTCCTTTTGTGTTGCTAACCTTAGAAGTGGAAGCATTTTATGGTTTGGGATATCCTTCCTTTATTAGTAGTTTAAGCATGTCTTCAATGTATGGTCTACTCATATGTGAAATATGTTTCTAATTTAGCTTAGGAAATTGCCAATCAAGATCACGGGCCAGATAGGTCTTGAACTCTTCACTAGAATTCAGATGAATCAGTGTTAAAATCACTATCTGTATCATCAGATGAATCACTGTCTGAAAAAGAGATATCACCCATTAGTGTTAAATCCTCATCACTGAATGTAACATCAAGGGATGTATCATCATCTGACAGAATTATCACTTCTGCAAAGATAGAAAAAAATACATAAGATTCAAGTTGGTAGTCTTTTTTTTTGAAACTGTGAAGAATATATTACCACAAACATGTATAAGGATATATACAAATTCAGTGTGAGGCCAAATGGACATACACGTGGCCTCAAAACAAAGCAAACTACATTATCATACAACTAGAGCCTAACCATGTCTATAACACCATATCAAGCTATCTCATTCGCTACTATACACACAACTGAACCAACTTTGTCTACACATTAAACTTAAACGTGTAATTCCTTTCATACCATAATTAGTAGAATGTAGCACCAATAGCAAGCCTTTTTAAAATACTATTCATGTTGTTAGTATTTGGTATAATACTCATTCTTGCACTATATTGTCCTAATTATTGAACATATTCCCAGCATTACACATGCTCTTTATTTTCAGCCAAATCTTCCTTGAATAAGCACACTGAAAGAATAAATGCTCATGGGAGTCATTGCACCCTTTGCATAGAGGGCAACTTAAGTTCACCTTATTACTCTATTTTATAACTCTATCTCAACTATGTCTTGTGTTTACAATTTGTTTTCTATAGCTATCCATAGGATAAAAGAGTGTTTGGGATTGCAATTACTGAACCAAACAGAACTATTCCAATGAACATTAGGGTTGTCCTGTCTTAAATCCTTCCATACATTACTTTTTTGTTGAAAGATGAATATATTACTCAACATAGTTACAAACAACCTAAAAGCCATTACTTTAGACAATTCTCAAAATCAAACAGCCAAGCAGAGGACATCATAGAATAACAAAGCATATAAATCAAATATTACAACTGAGGAATGTTGTAACAATATACAATCAATAACTATATTCACCTAACTCCACAAGTATATTCTATTGTGGGACTACATTTCTAGCTAGCCATTCAACTACATTTGCAATAATGCAGCAGCCACATTACATTATGCAAATAACGTCTATTTTATAGCATCATTTATCCCATGTTATTTACCTATTTTGTATAGTTATTGCAAAGAATTATTACTTAATCGTTTATATTTGAGAATTGCAGTAATTATGGAGTACTTGGTGAATATTAGCAAAACGCGCGCATTCTGGAGCTTAAACGAAGATAGTTTGAAGATTAATGATTTTGACGACCAATACGCCGTATCCATCAAGGAAGATACGGCGTATCCGTGCCTGCACTCACCAAAGACCACAAAGGAAACAAGCTCAATACGCCGTATTCAGAAGATGTCAATACGCCGCATCGAAGATATAGTATGTGAATATTCTGGAAGATATCAAACGTGGTCCCTACTCCAAGAAATCCCCAATACGCCGTATCGAACCGACTTCCAGACCTTATAAATAGAAAACTCAAAAACGAGTTTTAAGTGTGCTAAATCATATTCTCGATACCTAAACCATAAAAGTGTCATTTTCATAAAGATAAAGTGTAAGAGAGGTCAAGCAAACGCTATCAACTCCCATAGAGACAACGGTAATATCGCATAAACGTTATAATCGTTCAGTTTTTAGTATCATTCGTTAACTCGGTTAGTTTACGTTGGCTAAATAATTGCTTTTGTATCTATTATGACGTTTGAAGGCTAATATCTTCGGGTATTAGCAATTATTATGAAGATCTAAAAGTTTGGTATTTGTTTATCTTGATTTCTTGATTTATCGTTGAATGCTTGTTTATGCGCTTTTGTATGCGACCTATCATTCAACTGGATCTAGTGATACGGACCAAGTAAATCTAGAGTCCTGGGATACTCTCCCATAAAGAAATTTATTACATCTAAACGAGGGATCACAATGATTGCCCTTCTAAATATGGTCTACATACGCTTTGGGCTTACTATTAAATGATAATTCCCATGGTTTTATTTGACGTGTTGACTAAATGAACCTAGATAAATTTCCAACAACGTTCTGATAGCCATTGATAGTTGGACCAAGTACTACTTTTATAAATCACCAGTAAGCTATGGAGTGTTAAAGTCCTCTATGAGCTAAGGTTTAAACAAGATCACTATTTCTTTAATTCCCTAAATGATTATAATCAGCAATTAAATGCGTTAGCCATGCTTTAATTGTGAACAGAATAATGTGACTATGACTTAGGATGATAGTAACGCCTAATCTTTAAGAATGATAATCTCCTCGAGAAGAAATCATTGCAACTGAATAAACAAACCAACGTTCTAATCTAATTAATAATGGTTAATACAGTTTTCTTATATATGGCTCGACCGCTCTTATCTTTTATTGATTTACTTGCGTGGGTAGATAGTGCTTTGAATTGATTATAATCACCAACAAATCGTTCCCAGTCGCTCAGTTGAAAAACCCCCTTTTCCCCCCGTTAGAATTAGGATAATGACAATAGGTTTATAATAAATAGACTTAACGTAGATTAATATAACCTAGATATTACTTAAATTGATAGATTTAACCTGCTCAATTTCGACACCGCTAACTTAACACGAAACTACTACCGTATCGGTACACTGCCACTTAAAGTGTTTTTATTTTAGTTTAGTCGCAAAACATACATTTTAAAAAAACATGAATCATAAATATACACCACACAACGACAAAACATCAAGTTTTTGCCGCCATTTCAGGGGATGAAAATGAAGTCTTATTTTTATTTGATATTTTGTATTTAAAACATTAGATTAGATCTAACCCTTTAGGATTATAGTAATTTAGATTAGGTATATTCCTTGGATATTCTGTAAATTCGTATATAGTGTCTTTAATTGTGCTTGATATAAATGTTTTTATTGTTTGCTATTTAATGGGTTTCTTAAGACACGGTATCTTCCGATAGCTGAATACGGCGTATCTACTTCCATCGGATACGGCGGCATATCCACTTCCATTAGATACGGCGTATCGATCGTCTGGAACAGATACAGAAATCCTGGTTTTCCTATTTGATTTTCGTGCTAAAATTTTTTCCATCTTTCTTCAGAGCAAATCCTGTTGATATTTTTACCTGTGTTACAGGAAGTGCTTATCAAAGCTAGTAGACTGAAGAAGAAACCATAAGAAGTCATGACAGAACTAATTTCAGAAAAATACATGGAAAAGGCTCAGACTGAATCACATCTTTCTATTACCAGTAACGATATTAACATTGAACTCAGCAAGGAATTTTTGGAGGAATTGCAAGTGAATGCATACCACGAATAGATTGACGAAGACGTGATAAACCACATTGCTATGGTACTCAAAATGATTGATTCGATCTACATTCCTGATGTGGATTCCCATCAACTACGAATGAAAATCTTTCCTCTCTCGCTGGATGATGAGGCAAAACAATGGTGGATAAACGGAGGGGAAGGAAAAATCACCATTTGGGAAGAACTTATTGAGAAATTTTTCTGTAAATATTATCCTGAATCATACGATGGGGAAGAAGAAATGTTGGACGAAGAAGAAAATTGGGGGATTGATCCACTCGAATTCATATCGCGAGTAAATTCGTCATTTGATAAACACATGAAAATGGATGAAAGAACTAAGAAAGTATTATTCCATGCTTGGATAAATGGGAATTGGAATAAGAGACGAATAGATGAGAGCATCTTGAGAAGTAACAATACAACTACTGACTCGTTCTTCAAACCTTATCTGATTACACATAGAAAGAGCGACACCAAAAAGGAAGATGAACAAAGTCAGACAAAGCTCAAATATAGCAATACATGCAATTCTATTGATGAACAACATAACAAAAGAAGGTGCAAAGCAGAAAAGTTTGAAGCTATTCAGTACTCGCTTGGACCCAATAAAGAATATATTGCAACAAGAAGTTATGAATATGATATTTGAGAGAGAAACGAAGATAATATGTCCAAAATCCATCAAGATATTTTTTAGAAAAAGGATTAAGGATGGAAGGTGACGCGCACCAAATAATGAAAAAAAGCTGAAGACAAGTCTAACTTAAAGACTTCGCTGTAAACGAAAGTGCTTCCCGAGAGACAACCCAGATTGTTATTTAATTTTATCGAGTCTGTCTTCCCAGACATCAATACGGCGTATCCGCTCCATTTCATACGGCGTATTGATTATCTGGACGTTATCAGTCTTTATTTTATTGCACTTTAAAAACATTATTGTCAGTTCTGGAATACGACGCATTCATTAACCTGATACGGCGTATCCACCAGACTGACTCGTATTTAGTTTAGTTTAAATTAACCGTAGATGCCAAAATAAGAATGCACGTTTTTCCTATTTTATACAAGACCTCGTGAAAAAAATATCGACAAATATTGGTGGAAAATTCACAAATCTAGAGATCTTGAAGTGTTGGAGTCTTGAAACTTCAAGGCGGCTATTCAACACACAATCTTGCTCATAAACGCAAATTGGTGAATCTACCGAGCAAATACCAGGGGAGTTTCTCATTCTAATTATTTTTTAATTCCCGTATTTTTAATATTTTAACGAGGACGTTGTATATTTCAAGTGGGGGGATAGAATTAGAATGTTTACTTGTCCTATTTTTCACATTAAAATGACTAAAATGCTTAAATTATGCTCAAATTTAAAAAAAATTCAAGCATACTTTTATGAAAATTACTTGATACATAACCCGCACACAATAACCCTTGTTAGAACTTGTCTTGGTATATCACTCGAGACCACATTAATGAGTATTATGGATTTAATTGGAGTAACTTGTTTACATTGGTAAAATTTTAGGATTATACCCAAATCGCCTATCCGTGTTGTTTATTAACTAACTACACCGGTTAGTTAACCTCCAGTTTAAACCATTTTCCACTCTCATGTTTAGAGTGAAGATCCATTAGAACAACCCGTAGAGCCAATCCTTTAGGAACCACACCATTTATTTGTTTTGTTACACCCTTACACCTTAACCTACTTTGTTAGATTAAGTTTAATTTACAATTGCTAGTTGCTTAAAGTGTAAAGTTTGTATTTCCTGAGTCTTGTGTCATTTGCTTAAAGTGTAAAGTTTGTTAGATTAAGTTTAATTTACAATTGCAACTTGTACTTTAGGCTTAATCTATTTGTTTCTTGATTTTTATTTAACAACAATTTACTTCCCTCTCACCTGATGATTAGCCGCTGGTTTTACGCGAATGAGGATTGATACGAACATGCATGCCTATTCCATCGTTACGGCGGTGCATGTATGCTGTCTTTACCTTATTGGATTATGACTTTTTGGTGAAAGTTAGATGGTTCCTTCCTACCCTATATCATTCTTCATACCTAGATCGTTGGTTAAATTCGAATGGGATTGGATCGAACACACATGTAATATTCTGTCGTTAGGCCATTTATGGTGTGCTTTAGAGAGCTGCCTTGTTGGAGTGGTACATGTTCTGTTAAAGATTGTAAATGATCAACTGTAAGCCTCCATACTAAAACCCATATTCACCTTATAAAAACTTGCTACACCCCTTGGCTTTAGTGGTGGAGATGTGTATCCTTACCAAGCTTATGATAGAATACTCGTCACAACCGAGCAATTGAGCGAATTAGTTACATGTTACCACATAGATTAGTTGAGTGATTTGAGTGTTTTCATCCTCCTATTTCATGAGGTGTTTGGTTGTGTACTTGTAATAGATCAAATAAATGCTTTAACGGAAAATATCCTTAGAGATACATTTTTATAAACTTCTAAAGGCTACTTGAGGACAAGTAGGATTCAAGTGGGGGCATATTTGATGACATCAAATAACGTCTATTTTATAGCATCATTTATCCCATGTATTTACCCATTTTGTATAGTTATTGCAAAGAATTGTTACTTAATCGTTTATATTTGAGAATTGCAGTAATTATGGAGTACTTGGTGATTATTAGCAAAAGACGCGCATTCTGGAGCATAAACAAAGTTATTTTGAAGATTAATGATTCTGACAACCAATACGTCGTATCCATCAAGGAAGATACGGCGTATCCGTGCCTGCACTCACCAAAGACCACAAAGGAAACAAGCTCAATACGCCGTATCCAGAAGATGTCAATACGCCGTATCAAAGATATAGTATGTGAATATTCTGGAAGATATCAAACGTGGTCCCTACTCCAAGAAATCCCCAATACGTCGTATCTAATCCTTGGATACGCCGTATCGAACCGACTTCCAGACCTTATAAATAGAAAACTCAAAAACGAGTTTTAAGTGTGCTAAATCATATTCTCGATACCTAAACCATAAAAGTCGATTTTCAGAGGAGAAAAAGAGCAGAAGAGGTCGAGCAACGCTATCAATTCCATAGGAGACAACGTGTAATTCTATATACTTTAGTAATCGTTCAGTTTTTGGTATCATTCGTTAACTCGGTTAGTTTACCTTGGCTAAATAATTTATTTTGTATCTATTATGACGTTTGAAGGCAATACCTTCGAGTATTAGCCATTATTATGAAGATCTAAATGTTTGGTATTTGTTTTTCTTGATTTCTTGATTTATCGTTGAATGCTTGTTTATGTTTATCAATTTATACTTGTTTACGCGCTTTTGTATGCGACCTATCATTCAAATGGATCTAGTGATACGGATCTAGTGATACGGACCAAATAAATCTAGAGTCTGGGATAGCTCTCCATATAGTAATTTATACATCTAGAACCATAGGATCACAAATATTGCCCTTCTAAATCTGTGTCTAGGATACGCTTCGGGCTTAACTAATTAATTGGATATTGCCAATGGTTTATTGATCGTGTTGACTAGAAGGTGAACCTAGATAATTCAACAAATAACATTCTGATTCCATTAGATAGTTGGACAAGTGGACTACTAGTGTATAAATCACCATTAAGCAGTAAATAGGTAAAGTCTTTATGAGCTAGGGTTTAACAAGATCACCATTGCTTTAATCCCTAAGATAGATTATAATCAGCAAATAAGGATGCTTTATGCGGATGCTTTAATTGTGACAGAATTAATGTGTCTAGGTCTTAGGATGATGTAACGCCTAAGTCTTAAGAATGATATGCCGCCTCGAGAGAAGAAATCATTTCACTGAATAAACAAACCAACTTTCTAATCGGATTAATAATGGTTAATACAGTTTTCTTATATTTGGCTCGACCTCTCTTTTATCTTTTGTTTATTTACTTGCGAAAGTGCCTTGAATTGATTATAGTCACCAACCAAACTGTGCCAGTCTCTCAGGCTGAAAACCCCTTTTCCCGTTAGAATTAGGATTAGGACTGACATATGTTTAGAATAGAATAGAATTAACATAGATTAGATAACCAAGATATTAATTAAATTGATAGATTTAACCTCGCTTCAAGTGTTCGACACCCTACTTACCACGAAACTACTACCGATCGGGTACACTGCCCGTTAAAGTGTTGTTTTTGGTTTAGTCGGCAAAATATAAATTTAAAACTTGAATCATAAAAATATACACCACACAACGACACATCAATAGGCAACTTCGTCGACCTACAACTCCTATGGAAAGGAAGCAACGAATCCTTTGAAGACATCACTGAGCGTTTCAACACCAAAACCATAACCAGGCTCAATGATCAACAATTGATTAGCGCTTTCATATTAGGAATGATTAAGGGTTAGTTTTCGAAGGAACTGGGCCGTGGGCCACCAATAACTTGGAAATAATGCTTAGAGTTGGCACACGATTTCATCAAAGGTAAGAAGTTGAACGTGAAATGGCAAGTGGAAAGGAAGTCTCCAAAGAGAACCGCAATGATAAAATGAAGCATCTAGACAATTGATCAAGGCCAAAGTTCGTTCACCCTGGAAGAGAAAGAGATCGAAGCGACACAAGAAACATCAAGCACATCGACACAAAGAATAACCTCATCAACACCTTGTCCAAAATGCCATCAGACATCTTAATGACCGAGCGCATCTTAGACACTTAGAGCTGGCCACACCCACTTCCATATGGTAACAGAAAAGACGAAAGACAATTTTGTAGGTTTCATAATGACTACGGGCATGACACAAACTCCTGTAGAGAACTTTAGAAAGAAAATGAGAAAGCAATCAACCAGGGAAACTAAGACCACTTACTCCAAGCGGCAAGAAAGACAATTTCCAACGCCCTCAAAGAACCAGCATGTCACATTTACATGATACTATCAGCGCTGCCTGATAACATCACCGACAACGCTGACGACTGACAGCGCATCCCATCACGAAGCACTCCATGAGACACGTTCATCCCATCAGTAGATCCAGTTGTCATCATGAAAATTATAGCCTCATACAAAGTGAGCAGGATCTACATGGATGTAGGAAGTTCCATTAACATAATGTATAAACACTACTTTAACAAAGTACCAAAACACGTCAAATGTGGACTCAAGCCAACAATAGCACCTTTGTTAGGCTTCACATGAGAGATATTATACCCGCAGGGTATTGTCAACCTAGAAATCACAGTGGGAACACACCCATTGACAAAGACAATCATGTTGCCATTCCATATTGTCATGTCAACATCCAAATACAACGTCCTATTGGGAAGAAGGGCAGTGCAAAGGCTGAGTTTAAAAGTTTCAACCATCAGGTTTGTCATCGTATTCCAAACAGAAGCAGGGCTATCCACAATCTAGAGTGAATACCTTGACATTAAGGTAACCCTCGGCATCGTAACAAGAGAAGCCATCACTAAAAAAGCACCCTGTAAAGACACTTTAGAAAGCAGTTCCAAAAAGGAATCACAGAAAACTAGCCCTGACACATCAGGAAAACCTTAGGCACACCTAGCTTGGGTAAACACCCGAGTCTGGGTTACTAGGAAACATGACTCCTCCTTTAAATAATCAACATATGATAACACTCAACTATTAACCATCTTATCTTATGGCCTGTTAGCATCAAACATGATCTCAAATACAACGCCAAAAGACGAACTTACATCAGGAGAGGGGCTCATGAAAGCAATCATCAAGTCAACAATCAAAAGGGGAAAACAAGCAAAAACAAAGGGTATACCAAGGCGAAGAGAGCAAATGAACTTCAATAACCCATTAGTAAGAAGGATCAGTAGCTGAACTTCACACTCATAGAGAAAGCAAGAGGGCTACAAATCAAGCAACCAAATCATCGTAGAGGAAGGACAGACAACTACTACAACACATGCGTTCACCCACATGTCTTTAAGCAAAGCAAAAACACATCGCTTGAAGGGGAAACATTCACTCATCACAAGCCAACTCTCAGCCATAAAGGCCCGCGCATCATCATCCAGGTTACAAGTCTTACTAACGCATCACCTAAGGGGGACCACGCTCCCCTATCATGGTACGCATTCAGCCTCAGGGCATGCTACATTTAGATGGACTGCGACTTACTTTACTTTATTGTAATTTACTCTTTTCAAAGAAGGCTTCTAACAGCCAAGAAATCTCATCTATACTATTTCTACAAATATGCAATGACACTTCCAACACGTTTTTACAAAGTGTCACTCAAATCGACTATTCATACAAGCAACATTTACTCAACGTAAATTAGCCTTTATGAACATGATCTTGAAAAAAGGTGCCTAAGGGTCAACTAAACATTTAAATGCAGACTTCATGTCTTACTATTTACAAAGATAGCAACCCTCATTTTCAAAGTACTACACACGCACAACCTACCATGAGCGGGTTGTTATAAGATAGCTAGTCGATAGTTATTGGTTATAATGCGCACCACAAAGCACGTGCATTTGTCATCATCAAAATCAAAGCTAAATCAAGCTTTCGATTACAAACTGTTGGTGCACGAAATACATATATATTACTACATTAGATATCTTACCCCCGCGACACTTGTATAGTCGCGGGGGCAACCAAACTGTACAAGAGTTAGGCTTTTGTCTCTCACATACCTATCTCGTACTAGTATAAATACCTTTCTCATTAACATGAGACGATGTTAATTGAATAAAAAGTTTGTCTCTTTCATCCACTTTTTCTTCCCTCTCCCGTCTCTCTAAAGTCTCTCACCACCACCACTATTGTGGTGGTCGGCTGCTCTTTTGACCGGCCACCTGACACCATGAAAGCATCAATTTAACACGATAATGGTCCTAACACAAACGCTATTTAAGCCTGAAAAACTTAAATAAGATGAACATATTCAGGCTACAACGCCATCACTATACATTCTTCATGTTTAATTAATCACTAAACATAGGAATAACAATACTTTTAATAAATTAGCTAAATCACCAATTTCATTAAAGAGCTCACGGGTCCTACACCCTAGCTAAAAATGCAAGCCATGGAGCACCTAGTAACAACAACAAAAACCCTGGCCATCACGCGCCCAGTACAAATTCAAAATTATATGCATAAACCATCCTGACACCAAAAACCCATGCCACCACGCGCCTGGTACAAATTCAAAATTGTAAGGATAAACCATCCTTACAACAAAAACCTAGGCCATCGCGCTCCTGGTACAAAATTAAAATTACTAGGGTATATGACCTTAGTTAATAAACAAAGCCTAGATCAACGATCATAGCACAAGAAAGACAAACTAAAATCATAGTTTCATCAAAGCCTAAGTAAAACAACTTCATGAAATAAAAGCAGTAAATTAGTTCAACATCAATTTCAATAGAAAGTCAGAGTGCAACATCTTGACTAAAAACGGCCAACAAACAGTCCAAAGCAAACTCAGAGCAATGAGAAAACAATATATTAAACCAAGTGTTGATAATATTTCATAGGTCCAGGACGTACAATACTCTGACCAAAAAAAACCCAAGCCAACACGAACCTGGTATATCCTACCGTCACTTGCAAAGTACCTAGTTCAAACAAAGGCCCAACATAAAGGCCAACAAAATACAAAAGTTTTGTAAAAACATTACAAGACTGGCCATCTCAATCATGACACCTGTGAGAACAAGGTGCAACGGTGTTAGGAGAAACCCGCATAGCCATGAAACCATTAATGTCTTCATCTTTGCTTGTTATGATCTCCAAAAAGTAGGGCCATGACTTCATGCTCAACGCAACTGCCTAATCAGCCACCTTCACTGCAACATCCTTATCCAGCTTCAACTCCGCTTTAGGAAATTTAGGGACCCTTTCACAAATCTTAACAGACAAATTGTAAGCTCCTAGGGACATCACCTTTTTTTAAACCCAGGAAAAAGCCTGTGAAAATTCAGTAGAGTGAAGAAAACGATTTAAATAGCAGGGGAAAGTTCTCCATGAGCTTTTCTTTCTCAGCTTTATAGAGGGCAACTCGAGCATAATTTCTAGAGTTTGATTCAAAAGTCACAGAAAATTCATCATTTACGTGCTTGACCTCATCCTTAAGCTCAACAATCTGTCCTTTCAAGCCAACTACTTCTTCATCATGAAGTATAGCAACTTTAGCCTTATTCGCTTTCAAACTCCAAAAAGATTTCTCTTGCTCAACAATCACACTAGTAATAATCTCCTGAAGAGTCCTCACCCAAGCCTCAAGCTCCACCCTACAAGGAAAACCAGATACTCTCAGTTGCTCCTCAATGCTCTTAACTTGGGCTTCTAAATCCATCTTCTCAACACAAGCATTCTCAAGTTGTTTCTAGACCTTGGTTAGTTCAATGCCAAACCTATGGCACTATCACACCCTGCTCTGAAGATAATCATACTCATGCACGATATCCACGAGGCCACGGTCAAAAGAGGACACACTGTCAGCCAAGTGCTGCTGAGGAAACTTGGTTACACGAGCAAGAAGCAGAGTAGACTCCAAATAAGACTTGGCAGAGCTAGCCATGGTACAAGCATCACCAGCCCTCAGCCAGTCCGAAACACAAGAGCAGGATCCTCGAGGTCCTCAAGAGTTACAGGCTTATCACCCTAGGAGGCAGAATCTAACACACCACTCCCACGACCCTACACCATGCACGACTTGGTCTCCCATGCCTGCTAGATTACCCGACACATTCAACAATGATGAAAGCCAGACATATACAAAATGGGAAAGGAAATACGGGGCCTAACCTTACCAGCCCTACTTCTACTAGCACCATAAGTGATCGTGCAAATATGGGCACGATCAGGCTTCGAATGGATCAAAGAGTTCTTGTGATGGTTGCTGGATTGCCAAGTCTTGGATAACCTGTGTAAACACAAATGGAAACACTACGTTAAGTGAAGCGCAGGGGGTATCCCTGCGAATCACCTCCGGCGTGAGAGTAAGTATGTGCTTTTTAGCTTAAAAGTAAAGTAAAATGAGTGTGTATGAAAGTGTTAGTCATACTTGGAGACCTGACCATCTATTTATAGGTGTGAAAATAGGATGGACGAGGCCTAGCACAAAAACCGGTGAATGTGGGGGTGTCCCACGATTTAAGGGGTAATTGCAGGAACTATGTACCACGATCTCTACCTTGGTGGGAAAGCCTTGGTAGAGGGGGAGAACATGGGTTTTGACTTAGCCAGACCTTTGCCCTAGTTTCATCGAAGACCTCTCGTGAAGGATGTAGGCCTCGCGTGGCGGATTCCCATACTGGTAATCATCCCGAAGATGATTTTACGCCACTCAAAACTATTCGAAGACCCTATAGTATAATTAGGAAGAGGATCCTATTTGAGCTCGAAGGGGAGACCTCAGTTAAAGTTAATACTGCTGAAGAGTTACTACTTCTAGTGATAAGTTACTACTGCTAGTACAAAGTTACTACTGCTCAAGGTTAAGACCGCTCAGAGATAAGTTAATGCTGCTAAGGTTAATAAGTTAGTACTGTTTGGTGTTAGTACTGCTTATGTGATATGTATAAGTTGTTTATAGAAAAGATTTTATATACTTAGGAAAGTATTGTAAGCCGAGTAGGACTCCTTGGTGTATAAAAGGAGCTCCTAGGGCATAGAGTTTGATATAGATTTTATCAATCTTTTGAAGTATTATTAGTCGTATAATTCATAGCTTCAAGGTCTTTGTAACCCTAATACTTTGAGAGTATTCGTATTATTATCATTAATAATATTGGAGCTTATTTGTTTTGAATTACTGTTCTTTTGAGAATTCTTCTTAATATTAAAGATTAGATTCCGCATAATCTTTAATACGTTCAAACAAAGCTTTTACTATAGTTGTGTTAGATTTATCTAATATAACTAATCCTTAAACAAGCTTAAAGAATTAGATCTATTAAAGTGGGACCAACAAGTGGTATCAAAGCTTGTTGAAAAGCTTTGAATAAGAAGAATCTATTTTTATACACAAGATCTTTTTTTAAAAGATATGGATCAAGATTCTGCACACATGGTGGATGCATCTAAAGTTCCCATGCTCAAACCTGGTGAGTATGAGATCTGGAGGATGAGGATTGAACAATATATCCAGATGATAGACTATGCACTGTGGGAAGTCATAGAGAATGGTGTAACCTTGCCAAAAAAAACAACTGTGGAAGGTTTTGTGACAGAGATGCCTATTACAACTGCTGAAGAAAAGGCTCAGAGAAGATTAGAGGTGAAAGCTAGAAGCACTTTAATGATGGGCATTCCCAATGAACATTTGTAAGCAATAAGATATCACTAACAAAAGACAATGATCCGGAGGTCGGGGAGGATAAAAGAAATAAGTAGCCATTGTATTATTTAGTGAGAGTAAAGGAAAGATGTGTGTTTTCTAGAGAGAGAAAGACACACTCTTAATGAGATACAAAATAAATCCTCACACCTCCATAGAAGTATGGAGGGGGTATTTATAGTCCTAGTGACACACAACTATCATAACTAGTCATTATTAGTCCCTACGTGTCACACTATAAATGAACTAATGTAATTCCGGATATGTCACCATATTTTAAGGCTAACAATCTTCCCCCAATATGTGGACACATACGGAATTACTTACAATGTTCCTATCAAGTATAATTACAATACAATAAAGTCTTCCAAAGAACTTCTAAAGCTGAAGATGTCTTCTGAGTTCTCCTTGTCTTGAAACTTGTACTCTAGCTTGGATCTTCATTGTCGTTACTAGTTATAGAACCATTGTAGTATGCATGAACTTGATTAACTTCCCCCCAATCCATGCAGCATGTCTTGAAAATCTTTCTTCATAGACTCCTTTTTGGCGAAGTTTCTGAATCAGCTTCCCCCCAAACCAACATCCCTATTTTAAGCAGGTTATGAAACTTTGAAGTAGCTTGAACAATCTTCTACTTGTCATTGACGTGCACAGTGAAATTTGATAGAAGTCAAACCACACTAACGACCACTGCTTCTTGTCATTAGGGCTTGGTGAATATTCGTTCGGGGGTGTATGCGAGAAATCAGCAACAATTCATCTCACGTACGTAGAATACTTCATAAACCATACTTGGTAAAGTAGTATACACTACTTCCCCCTAGAAGTTGACATGGTAGCATCAAAGTCAACTAAGTCCCAGATGTATACATTTTCCCCCATGATGGTTGCGAACTCTCGGAAGCATTATTGTTGTGTACGCACATATACTCGAGAAGTTCTTGTCTAAAGCACAAATCTTGAAAATCAAACAAAGAATTACTCTCTTGTCTTTAGAAACCGTAGAGGAGATGAAGCAAGAATAAAAAAAACTTGGTATAATCAAGGTCTTGTACATGAATGTCGTTGAAGAACTTTGAGAATTTTGCTTAGACTGTGAAGTATCTTTGTCTTAGAATGGTACAATAATATCCCGTGAGAATTGTTAATTACATCTCAACCTTTAAACTCTCTGGCTAACTTACCAACCTTGTATTTTGTCGGCTATTGTTGTGATCACTTGGTGAAGTAAACCCGATATACCAAACTTGAAAATGAAGTAAGATCCCCTAAATTTGTTACTTAAGCTTGCACTATTGTTGATTGAAGAACGGTGCAAGATTAAATCTATAAGTACTCTATACCCAACCAGAAAAGTATAAGAAGTACAACACCTCTTGAAATTATCCACATCGACTTTTGCGTGCGACACTGAGTACTACAATGTAACTCCTTTAAGTCATATTTAACCAGGTCTGCTACCAACCACCCCTAACTGCTGGTAACTAGATAATTCAAGTCTTAATCATAACCGTTGTACGTTCAAGCAAGTCATCAATCAATAGATTAGGTTTAAAGAAAAGGGGTAGCAAATAGAAGGAAGTCTCGATGATGAAATAAGTAGACGCCTTCGTGAAACCCACTTCAAGCTCAAATAAGGGATACCAAATCAACTCCGTGATCACTTGTCATTGTAGTCCTAATCTTTAGCCGTTTGTCATTTTAGTGAATCTTATTCAGATCGTTTGTAGTGTTATGTATCGTGTTATTTGTGTTGTTGTTCGTGTTTTAATGTTGTTGAACTAGAACACATATTGTTTTGAATTGTCATTAACGAATCAATATTGTCCAGTCAAACTTGTCGTGATAGCATTTTTGTACCCGACTCAATCATTTTCTAATCAACATTATGGCCAGCTATGTAATAGATCCATATCCATAACTGTTTCCAGCCCATCATTTTGATATAACTTGGCTTATATCACAATTTTATACCAAGCCCAACATAGTTTAATTATAACACAAAGCCCAAACTTTTCATCCTATATCCTGCCTATTTTTTCCTTTTAAAATCTCGTCCACCACACATTGATCCAACAGATAAATTAGGGATTTATAAACACTCACTTTCCCTAATTATATTCATATCCAACCCTAACCCTAATCAAAAAACGCAATCACATACATCTCATCAATCTTCCAAAAAAATAGCAGAACCCACTTTCATCTTTTAATCTCCTTCATCACTTTGTCTATCCAAACCACAAATGATAAATATCCCATCCCTTATGATTAGGGTATTCTTATCACGAAACAAAATCCCATCCTGTAACTTGAAGGTGACATCAAGATTGTTCTAACGGTCTTAGGTAGGTATATGTTTCGTTTGTGTGTCAGTCAAAACAAAGATGAGCAAAACATTATTTGTTTATGTTTAATCTTTAATTTTTGAATATTAAAAGAGAAGAGCTTTTCTTCTTAAAGATCAATGATGATTCTCATTCGTGTGTTTGGTCTTGTTAGATCACAACAGTTATTACACAACACGAAAGAATGAAAAACTAAGATATTTTTGTTATCATTTAATTTCGTGGCTTGATTGATGATTGGAGATGAAGTTGTGGGATTGTTGTGATGAAGGGTAACGATGGGAATTAGGGTAGTGGTATCTTGTTGTATTGTTGTGGCTGAGGTTGTTGTTAATGAGGCTGTAACGATGGGAAATTAAGTATAGAGGCTTTTGGATTTGATGTTGTGATGAGTAGTTGTTGTGAGAAGGCTGTTGGATTTTGATTTGTAGTGAGGCTGTCATTGTTGATGTTTTGGTCGTTGGTTTGTGACAAAGAGTCTGTTCTGTCTCTTTTTTTCGACCTTGACTTGGTTGAGTCAACTCAGTTTGACTCTGACTCGGTAACTACCGAGTTGACTCAGTCAGCCTTTTCTCAAACCCTAACTCTTTATTGAGACAGAATTTGGGCAGAGGTTCGTTTATTATTGGCTTTAGAGATTTGTCTTCATTGTACCTGTACACCAACTCATTAAACCAAGTCTGCCAACTCGCTACTTTTCAACTCGCTAAGCCAAGTCACTACTCAAACTCGCTATATCATCTTCTCAACTCGCTACCTGTCACAGTCGTAGTATTGTACTTTTTCCTGAGATTCTGGATCTGATTTTTTTTTCTGCCAACTCGCTATGAAGAACCAAAGATAAACCCATATCTGTTTATACAATAACTTGTCTTTTAAGCACACAAAAAACAGATGTAAAACCAGATTGAGACAGAAGTTATAACAACAATAATAAATCAATTTTCATGACTTCTCACAAGGAAAAGAAAAAAAAACGAAAACCACCATGAATGAAGAGTAATAATGAACAGTAGATAAACAGTCATCGGGACATGAATGAACTTTAACCATAACACCAACAAACTTGATACGATACACCCCTGCAACTCTGATGCGAATTATAAGCAATAAGATATCACTATCAAGAGACAATGATCCGGAAGTCGGGGAGGATAAAAGAAATAAGTAGCCATTGTATTATTTAGTGAGAGAAAAGGAAAGATGTGTGTTTTCTAGAAAGAGAAAGACACACTCTTAATGAGATACAAAATGAATCCTCACCCCTCCATGGAAATATGGAGGGGTGTTTATAGTCCTAGTGACACACAACTATCATAACTAGTCATTATTAGTCCCTACGTGTCACACTATAAATGAACTAATGTAATTCTAGATATGTCACCATATTTTAAGGCTAACAACATTAGTTAAAGTTTAACTCTATAAAGGATGCTAAGAAGTTGCTGGAAGTTGTTGAAAAGAGATTTGGTGGGAATGAAGCTACTAAAAAGACTCAAAGGAATCTCTTAAAGCACCAATATGAAAACTTTACTACTCCAAGCTCAGAGATGCTTGATCAAGCTTTTGATAGGCTTCAAAAGCTTATGAGTCAGTTGGAGCTTTTGGGTGAAAAGATTTCACAAAAAGATGTTAATAAAAAATTATTAAGAAGTTTGTCACCTAAGTGGAACACACATGCTGTTGTGTGGAGGAATAAAGCTGATTTGGATACAATGAGCATGGATGATCTCTACAACAACATCAAGGTGTATGAATCAGAAGTTAAAGGGATGTCTAGCTCAAGTTTAAGCACACAAAACATGGCTTTTGTGTCCTCTTCAAATAACAACACTAGCAGCACTAATGAAGCAGTTAATACTGCTCATGGAGTTTCTACTGCTAGCACTCAAGTTAATGTTGCTTACTCTACAAATATTAATAACTTGAGTGATGCTGTTATTTGTTCATTCTTTGCTAGTCAACCAAATAGTCCTCAACTTGTACATGATGACTTGCAACAAATCCATCCAGATGACATGGAAGAGATGGATTTGAGATGGCAAATGACTATGTTGACTATGAGGGCAAGAAGGTTTTTAAAGAATACAGGAAGGAAGCTTACTGTTAATAGCAATGAGACTATTGGGTTTGATAAGTCAAAAGTGGAGTGCTACAACTGCCATAAGAGGGGACATTTTGCTAGGGAGTGCAGAGCTCCAAGAAATTAAGATAACAAGAACAAGGAAAGCTCAAGAAGCAGTGTGCTTGTGGAAACTGTTGAGAATCATTTAGCCCATCTAGGATATGTTTTACAAACAACATTAATAAGCACAGCGGAAATCATAAAGAACAG
>BQNB010018214.1:0-68648 GCA_026074375.1 Tanacetum coccineum | reverse complement strand
AATCTTTGGTTCGGGAACTTATTGATAGATAATACCTCAATTGAAGGTATTATTTGTTGGTGTTCTTTTGCCAACTTTGTAAAAAATTTTTATATATTCACAAATTAACGAGAAAAATCGAAAAATCCGGAAGATCAAATATTTTTGTAATTTTGTTTTTAATCTTCTACTTATACTAAAGAGAAAAATATTTTTTTTACTTTTTTGTATTTTTAATTTTTTAATTTTTGATTTTTCTTAAAAGCGTAACTTTCGAAGACGAAAAGTTCTCCAAATCACGATCGACAAACTTCAAACGAAAGAATCTTAATCACAAATCCCCGGCAACGGCGCCAAAAACTGATGCGTATAGTTTTATACACGTATTAATTAAATATAAAATAATAGAAAATTACCAAACTACCCTTGAGGACAAAGGTTGTAAGGAAAATTCTCACAATTAGATATAATAATACGTATATTTATCGGTAAGTGATTACCGGGTCGTTAAGTCCCAACGATTTGTGAAATTGAAACCACGTTTGTTGTTTGGACAATGATTTGAATGATAACAAAGATTGATTTGATTATCTATTTCTATGAATTAAAAACAATTAAAATAAGCAAATGATAACAATTAAGCTCGAAAACAAATAACGGGAAATTAAACTTTAACTAAAAACGCAAAACGAGAACCCTAAACGGTGATTAAAAACCCTAAATTTCCAAAATTAAACCTAAAATGAATTTTTCACTTTTAATATACTCTAATTGACTAAAAAGTAAGTTTAAAGAAAACTAGAACAAAAACGGAATTAAGATGAGCTTAAAAACACGAAAAACGTGAACGGAAACGAATCCCGTTCTTTAAAAATTGAAATTTTGCAATTTTAACCCTACGGAAACGAAATTAATTTTCCTAGAAACTATATGAATAAAGAAAATTTTCTAAAAAAGAATTATATTTTTTTGATTATTTTTCTATTTTTTATGATTTTTTAAAGTTTTTAATAAAAATAAATGTTTAAAAATACTAAACTAATTATAAAAATTTTGAAAAAAATATAGAAAGTAGCTTGAACTAATAGGAACCTAGGAAAAATAAGCTTGGTTACACAGCTTATTGAATACGCTACGAAATAAGCTTAAACAGCTTATTAAACTAAAAGGGGAAAATGTATACAAATATTAAATTTTGTGAAGCTATAACGAAAAAGACCCCAGGGCACGTTGGTAGTGAGTGTGTGGTGTTGTGTTGCTATAAAGGTTGAGGATGTTGAGGTCGGGGGTTCGAGCCTTGCTCACCCCCGATTTCCATCTTCCCTTTTTTTTGAAAACTTATAAAAACAAAGTTGTAGAAAACCTGAAAACAAACAACTTTAATAAAAGAAATTATTTTTGAAAATCACTAAATAAGCTGAAAACTGGCTTATAAGACAGAAAAACTCTTAAAACTATTTTTTTTACTTTTTGGCTTTTTATCTAAAATTGACAACTTAAAAAGCTAACAATAAGCTAAAAGCTAGGAAAGCAAACTATAAGCAAACTAAATTAAACCTAATAAGCTAGTTTAAACAAGAAAATAAGCAAAAGGAAAGGAAATAAGCAGATTAAGCACTTAAAATAAAACTGCAAACCAAATAGACAGACAGCTACTTTGGGCTTAAAAATAAGTACTCAAATGGAACCTTATGACAATAAGCCCTATTCCTACTTAAAACTTGAACTTAAGACTACTTAAAACAGCTTTTTGAAATCATTTTGAAATTCATTTGCTTAATGAAAAGACTGTTTGAAAATTGCTTATAAACTCAGATTATGCTGAACTTTTTGAAAAGACAAATGGCTAAATTGTAGCTTAAAAACAAATGATCAAATGAACTTATTTAGAAAAACTAAGCTTAAACATATTAACAATTAACTATAAACTACTTATATTCCAAAAGTTAAAACCTAATGACTAATTTAACCCTCTGAAATTTGAACTTGAAATTGGCAGTTTGTGTGTTCTACCTATCTGATGCAATTGACACAAAGAGTGACCTAAACTCAAAACCTTCTATTGCAGACCAAAGTAAACAATCCTAACTCTCTTAAGACATGAAACTAAAGGCAATTAAAGCAAATTCTAATCCTAGAACTGAATTAAGCTGATTATGCAAATTAATACTTAACAGATTATGAACTAGTGAACACCTAACCTATCAAAAACTAATTAACACTAATCTAGCTTATTAGACCTACTCTATCAAACTTATATGAGATATTAAAATCAAAATCAACAAACCAAAAGCCACAAACAGTTCTTAACTTGAGGTTAGAACTGTTGATCCAAACACTCCCTTAATTTTTCTAAAATCCATTTAAGTTTATTAGATTTAAACATAAAGCCATTGTGAAACAGAAAATCTAATTAACAAACTTGAATACCAGCATCAAACAACTTTTAACAAACTAAGACTTATAACATTAATCAGAATAAGCCATAATAACAATCAATAAGCTAATGCTACTATTATTTGGTTTTTAATTGTTAATAAACAATTAAGAAAAAAACAAAGATCTAATCTATCAAACTTGTAAACAGATACTCAAACAAAATCCATCAAGCACTATGAGACAGAATTAACACAAATATGCTAGATTATAAGCAAGAATAAACAATATAAGCTAGAAAAAAGACATAAAAGATAAAGGAACTTACAAGTGCCTTATCTAAACAAAGGGCAGTAGTGCTCCAGGATCTGATCAAAAGACTCTAGCTTATTCTAGGAAAAGCAAGTCAAGTCCTATAAGCTCATCCATGTAAGCTTAAATCATCCAAAAGCTTTAGATCCATTAGCAAAGTTTTAAACTGATATTAAATTTTTGAATAGATTAATGATGTGTTAAGCTCAATTCCAAGCTTAGAGACTATGAGAAGATCAATTTATGAACTTGAAGATAACTATGTTAACAGTAGACAAGAGCGTTTTGGTTAAACAAGAGCTTATAGGTAAAACAGATTATAAAAAAGTGAAATATGACTTTCATTAATGAAAAAACTGAGTAACATTAGCTGAAAACTTAGAAGAAAATACATAAGCTTAATAGCAAATTACTTTGAATAAGAAAAAATACTTAAGCTGACAAAAAACTAAAAACGTGGAAAAAAAAGATGATGTGTGTGTGAGTGAGGAGATTATTTATAGCCTTAGAGGATGCTTCTAGACACCATAGTTTAACGCTCTCTTTTATCATGGACTTTCAATCTTTTTCCCATTCATTGGATCCTAACTTTGAGCGTTTGGAGATTAGATATTGATTCACACTTATTTCCAACATGTGCATTCCGTGGTCGTCCATTTGTGCTCTTTTACACATCCTTTTAGTGCACAATAAATATCTTGGTGTGTTCTTGTCAGACCCGCGTGTACCAAACCAATGTTGAAAACAACCCATACAACAAACTCATTGACGAACTCTCTGCCACATCAACCTTGTCACTTGAATACTAAGCCCCATCATCAATTTCCCCATATGAGCCCCTTATTTTATTACGCAGGTAACTAAGGGTGACGATGTTAAAAAATAAAAGCTCTATACAGCGCCTATTTTATCCTGATTAGACCTATGTTTGACTCTCGGACCTGACATTATGGCTAATATATAAAAGAATGCGGGCCCAGGTGTTGTATTGGTGCCGTCAAGATAACATGTTATAAAGATTTTGGTTTATATAAGGAACAAATAAACGACCGTAATCAATTATTAATAAAAAGATAACGGTGTTAGGGTATTTTAGGTTATTTTTGTGAAATAAGTTTTAATCAGAAGCGGGCTGGTTTTGTGGAATTTTAGTTTTGTGTCATATAAGTGAGTTGACTTTGGTTGAACCAATGGTTGACTGGAGATGACTTTTGGGCCATTCTTGCTAATCAAATGTATCGGCTCTTTATAATCATGTCCGTTTCCCGTGTCCGTTTTTGTCCTGTTTAGACCCTTGTCTCTATGGCGAATATTGGCAATAATCCATACCTACTCAATCACAAGACAAAACACTGCAATATACAATGATATTAAGCATAATTTTTGTCCTTTTATGTCATTAGTTTGATATAAAACGGATATTGTGGTTTTCCACACATATTAGGTACCACGGGTGGGTACCCAAATATTTTATTAAGGCTTTAAAATTCTCACAATTTTAGAGGAGTGTTTTGTGCTACTATGAGAGTCTCACCGCTAGAATTATACCTTATTAAGATCATTTTTTATTTTGGATAAAAGCATATATAATATTTTTAAAGATTTTCATAAAATATATAAATGAAAATTTTTGGTAGGGAAAACATGGGGAGATTTGATTATTTTTCCTAATTGTGGCTCCTCCACATATAAGTTAAACATTGCCTCAAAGTGATATTGATAAACTAAAAATATGGGGGGTGAAAATATAAGCAGAAAATGGTACATCCTTGTGAATCGAGAATCTTAGCTTAGCGAGAAAGCGAATCCTTGCGGCATATCAATAATTTACCCAGATTTAAGCTATATACCTACATTACAGTAAACAGCAAAACACACAAACAGAAAATATTTTTAGTTTTTTAGAGAAAATAAATAAAGGAAATGAGTGAAGTTGTATGGAGGAGGGACGCCTCCACAATTAAATACAGCACGGGTGTCTTATAAGATATAATACCTATAATACCTATAATACCTACATACAGGTGTCTTATAAGCGGTACGGAATGCCCATAGAGCCGTCATCAAGCCTATCGGACCCATGAGCCACTTTTATCTCCAACCGTCGCCCCTCTAAAAGCCGTTTAACCCACGATTCGACACCATCGACTTGACCACTCGGTTGAGTGTGTGGTAACGTAGCAAGACGTGAGATGACCTCATACTTATACAATACTAAGCAAATTTTAATTAATACATAATGGGTCCCACGAACGCTTATAACGGCTCTCGATTACCGACAACGGGCAAAAAGAATTTCAAAACTAAGTACAACACTACAATCGTCAGTAGGGAGCCCTTGGCTTCGACCATTTGGATAGGTAATCAACGGCTACGGAGTAGTTAATATATTTCCTCAGTTGACGGAAATGGTCCCATGAAGTCCTAAGCCCCAGACATCAAAGATTTCACACACTTAGATAGAATTTTGAAGCATCTCATCACGCTGTGAAATTTTCCCTGACGCTGACATGAGTCACAGTTTTTGACTAACTCATGGGCATCATTGTATATTGTGGGCCAATAAAATCCTGAATCAAAAATGTTTTAGTGCGTGGTGAAGTTTGCCCTTAAAGTCCCACGGAGGGTCCACAATTGGCAAGCTGTGAGGATGTCGACAGCTTCTGGCCCGAAACACTCGCCGGATCAATTGATCCGCACAGGTTTTGAATAGAAAGGTTCGTCCCAAAAAATAAGTGATTACATCTTTGAAAAAAAAATTTCTCTGCTGAGTTGACATTCCTTTGACAATAAAATTCCCCGTGTGGTAATTTGCATAATCGGCAAACCACGGGGTACTTGGGTCACCACAAGAAGTCACCATATTAAGTGTCTCGAGATGAAAAGTTTAGTTTAATTTCCTTTGATCGAGAACATTTTCATACTGGATTTCTAATCGTTAAAGATGATCGGCTGCGTATTTTCTCGGCTCCCATCGTATCAATTACATTTAAAATTGAATTCTTAAAGGAGGAGACCCACCGGAGCAATCGCGCCCTTGACATCGTCTTTTCTTATTAAAGAGGTATTTAAGGGCGGAATGATCCTAACACTATGCTTTTATTCATGATGATGTGACTACCAGAATATATCGAAGTCTTCACCACGGCTAACATTTACTTTTTTCGTTTGGTGTAATTTGTAATCTGCCCGGTCATTGTTTTGCTTTCTATAATGTATATGCCAAAAGTGTTTCTTAAATCGTGTGTCCCCAGACTGCACCAAGGACATAGTCGCTCGCATCCACATAAGACTCAAAGGGCTGGTCCCAGTCATGGCAATCAATTGGTGCTGTCCGAAGTTTTTTCTTTAAAATCTGAAAAGCTTGAATGCAATCTTCGAAGAAAATGAAAGGAGTGTTTTTCTCAAGGAGATGGGCCATGGGTCGAGAAATTTTTGAAAAATCCTTAATGAGTCTACGGTAGAAACCTGCATGGCCGAGAAAACTCCTAATACCCTTGATGGTAGTTGGATGAGGTAATTTAGCAATGACGTCTATTTTGGCTTTGTCGACTTCTATTCCTTTCTTTGAAATTTTGTGTCCAAGAAGGATGCCTTCTTTCACCATAAAATTGCTTTTTTCCCAATTTAGAGCCAAATTAGTGTCTTCACATTGTTTAAGCATCTTTTTTAAATTGGAAAGGCACGTAGAGAAAGAATTTCCGAAAACTAAAAAGTCGTCCTTGAAATCTTTCATCGTCTTTTTAATCATATCATAGAAGAAAGCCATCATACACATCTGGAACGTGCCTGGTGCATTGAATAAGCCGAAAGGCATGCGGCGGAAAGCAAACGTTCCGTATGGGCAGGTGAATGTGGTCTTCTCTTGATATTTCGGACCGATTAGTATTTGAAAGGTACTGGAGGAACCATCGAGAAACGAATAGTAATCATACCTGCGATCTCTTCAACATTTGATCCATAAACGGCAAAGGGAAGTGGTCTTTTCGGGTGGCTTCGTTCAACTTACGATAATCAATACATACTCTCCATCCCGTTACAAGTCTAGTCGGTACTAATTCATTTTCATCATTGGTAACTACAGTCATCCCTCCTTTCTTCGGCACACAGTGCACTGGGCTTACCCAAGGACTATCCGAGATTGGGTAGATTAATCCAGCGTCAAGAAGTTTTTCAACCTCTTTCTGAATGACATCGTAGATCTTTGGATTAACCCTTCTCTGATGTTGGACCGCTGGTTCGTAGTCCTCATCCATTAGAATTTTATGAGAACAAAATTCCTGGTTAATACCCTTTATGTCGTAAGAGTTTTCCAAGCGATGGCTCGCTTTTGGGACTTTAGAACCTTTATAAGAGCGACTTTTCATCGACACTCAAATCTTTGGCAATTATGACTTGCAACTTGTTGTTGACTTCCAAAAATGCATATTCGTGATGAGGCGTAAGTCCTTAAGTTGACCTCGGAGGTTCACATTGAAGATTTGGCAGTTTAGCTTCACAAATTTTTGAGTTCTTTTCTAATATCCGCAAATAATTTCCTATGGTTCGTGTAACACTCCCAAAATCAGGTAGCAACGGAATGGTAACAATGAGGTAATACGTCAAAGTACAATAATCAAGATATAGGAAACGACCTTAAATGGACGTTTAAGATAAGATTTTTATTCGATGCCATAACAAAATATCATAGTTCATACATTAGGTCCCAGTATTTTTTTAAAATTCATAAACATTCTAATTACCTTTTAATTAAACAAAAGCTTCATATAACCACAAAGAATGACTTAATGTTTTTAAAGATAATAAAAAGTTGGGGGGGGGGGGGGGGGGAACAGACTTTAGATAAAAAACAGTAATCCGTCCTTTATTGATATCCCCACGCACCGTCAATCTCATACCCTAGGCCTGAAATTACATGCTAAAATCAACACACCAGGTTGAGTTGAAAATTATAGGTTTATCGTAAAAAGGGACAAACAAGATCGAAGTAATAATAGACCTCTAAAAACATATCCATTAGACCAAAACGTTTATTTTTGTCACTAAGCGTATGACCCCGAAGCCCTACTAGCTTGTCCCCAAGTCAGAATAAAGGATTCTTGCCAACACCTAACACTCTCAAGTGTTAAATTGCAACCTTGATCAAACTATGACCCAAGGAAAGGTGGGCATTGTCAGTCCGATAAGATCTATCCCACAACACACGCGCTACAACATAAGCTAATAAATGGATTCATGATAAATAGGGACTTCACGGCAATAATGGTAACTTAGCAAAATATCAAGGGGAAGAAATCTGGAATAGTATACACTTTGTAAACACTTGAAAACACTTATTAAAAACAGCTGTGTCCAATAAGAAAACAAGCAATGTAAATTCACCCCTTAGATTCAGTAAAACAATCACGGTAGTAAAAAGGAGGCTATGAACACCACCTCGAGTGAATGGTAATCAAACGAATTATTCACAATAGAAAAATGCGTCATGAAGAATACAAGGCGAACCTAATCAATATAGGTCGATAAGTACTAAACACATTGAATATTATAGGTCGTAAGCTCATCATACAATCGTTCGGGCTATCATAATTAATAGGTCATTTAGTGACGTAAGAGGATCTATGACACTTTAAATCGTAAATCCCAACAGCTCGTCCGTACGCCACCCAGAAGAGCTCTTTATGAAACTCCCAAGAATATAGTAATTTTGATTAACTAACACCACATATAAATCTTCTAGCTACATCACAATCAATCGTTTTAGTGAAATCATATTTATAAGTATAGAACGTTAATAAGTATACTTTAGTAAAACTGGCGTAACTTTCTCGTTTTTAGTCCGTTTCTTTCGTTTCTTACGTCACGCCTTCGTATTAAGACGAGTTATCAAAATATAACATTTTCAAAATTTGAGTTTTTCTGATGAATAGTGATATTACTGGTTCAAAACACTATATATTTATTTTTTTATAGATTTAGTTTTTATCAACATTAAATGATGTTTAAAAATATAAGGTTCTGTGTGAATAGTATTTTTAATAAAAATAGTTCAGTTTATAAAAGTATATATTTAACGTAAACTTGAAATCGTCGTATCTTTTTCGTTATAAATCGGTTTTTCGAGTTTCTTATCATTTTGGAATCGTCATGAGACGAACTATCTTTTAAAAACATGTTGGGGCTGTGTCAAAAGTCAAACCAAAACAGTAGGTTTTGAAGTTGTTGATAAAATGTGTTTAAAACTTGATTTTAAGACTTTTTAGGTTAACTACTTTGTTACAAGTACTTTACAAAACTTCATGTCTTATGTCTTACATATAATAGGTTCATTACTTCATAGTTTGTCCTTGTGTTTAAATAGTAAGTCCTCTAATCTCTCTTTTAATCACAACTTTATTAAAGAAACCCTAATTTAGCAAGTTTTACACATGAAACCATTTTTATACTTTAACAAACATTTACCATACTAATAATTCCTTTATATCCATGATATTAATAACTACACAACATATGTAAAAGTGTTCAAAATCATAACCACAAGCAGAAATATGTTTTACATGTTTAAAAGTATCCTAATGGTGATATTGCTAAATAGAATACATAAACACATAAAATGATAAAAGTAAAGACATAAAGGTTTTTAGATAACCTTATAGTGATGTATGATGATGAACTAAAGTATCTAAACCTTTGTTTAGATATAAAACCCAAGCATTGCCACTAATGAAAACCCCAATTATCCAAATTAAAAACCCTAGCTTCCTTTCTTTGATAAAATACTTGCAAATGATTAACCAATGCTTGTAAATTACCTAATTATCTTCAGGAAGGATGGAGAAGGCTTGTAATATGAATGTAGAAAATTTTGTATCGATTGATTGAAAGGGGTATTTGAGGCCATAGCTTATGTAGATGAGAAAAATAGAGTGTTTTTTGATCATTTACACCAAGTGTTTTGTGTATGTATGTGTATAAAAGTCTTGCATACCAAGTATATATAAGCTAGTTGGTCAAAAGTTAGCATAGTGGTCATGGAAACAAGATGAGGGCTTAGGGAAAGTCCTTGTCTTGGTCATTGGTGTTTGTTCCTAAAAGAGAAGATTATCCCCATGAAAACAAGGAAAGTTGTTCTATGATAATTTTTCTTTGTATCTTTAGTCCAATCCGCCATATGAAGCATATAGTTTATGATATTAGATTAAATTTTATTATCTGATATAAAAGTGGTATTTAGTTGAAGCGTAGCAAAGTTTTGTGCATTTAGGTAGGCCTAAACGCATTTTATCAGAAACCGTAATCAATTTACTTAACCAATAAAAATAAAAAAAACATATTTAATATTATACTCAAAATAATTACTTTAACCCTTGCTGATGTAAACATTTATTTGTTTGGTGTTACGATATTTACGCTAAACGATAATTTTTAACTTACGCAATTAACTGTAACTATTTTAAATTTAAAAGTAAACGCGATGAGAGAAAAAATAATTAGCGAAAATAGATGACGTCTTAAATAACCTTAAAAATACGGAAAGTTACAGTCTCACCAGTTAGAAGAGCCTTTTTCCTCAAGGCTCAAGTTTGCGGCACTTTAAGAAGGTACGAGTTTAGAGAAAAGATTCAGATATTTTCTCCCGGAATTATCTTCACGTTCCAAATATACGCAGCCCTTGCCGAGAGTTCCAACTAACTTAACAATGGGATTCTCTTCGCTTTAGCTCTTCACTTCCCGTCTACGATCTCAATAAGGCTCTTCGACAAATCGCAGATTTTTTCATCAATCTCGAATCTCATCCAAGGCAGCCTGAACATTGGCTCAGCCAAGCATTTGGTGGTTCGACAGATGAAACGTGTCGTGGACACATGCTTAGCACCAGGGGAAACTTTCAGCCATAGCCACTGGTCCAACACGCTCTAACTATTTCAAATGGTCCCACCATATCGTGTGTAGCTTTCCTTCTTACCAAAGTCGACCACTCCTTCCAAGGAGAGACCTTAAGTAACACTCGTTCACCAACCTTGGAATTCACGAGGTTTACGCCTCTTATTCACATAGCAATTGGCGACTCCTAGCCGACTTCAATCTTTCCTTAATTTTGAACAATCATTTCAGTCTGTTTCTTGCACAATGTCTGGTCCAATAGCTGACTTTCTCCCAACTCAGTCCATAGCACTGGGATCTACATTTCCGTCCGTAAAAGCCTCGAATGGTGCGCACTTAATGCTTGTGTGGTAACGTTATTATAAGGAAAACTCAAATCAATTGGAAGAATGAGTATCCCAACTGCCAACAAAAAGTCTCATAACACAAGCTTCGAAGCATATCCTCCAGCGTCTGAATAGTACGCTCACTCTGACCATCGGTCTGAGGGTGGTTAAAGCGTACTTCATGTCTAGTCTCTTACACAAACGCATCCTGTATAGCTTTCCATAAGTGTGACATGAATTGATCCTCATGGTCTGAAATGGAATTGATACCGGCACACCATTTATCGCTACATATCTCATTGGTAAATGAATCTTTTCTAACTTCTCCGTCTTGTAGTCTCACGAATAGGTAAGAGTGAGCCGACTTGGTCCAATCAATCCACAACGACCCCAAATCGTATCATGCCCACTGCTACTTATAGTGCAACTTTAGTGACAAAGTCCATTGTTATCTTTTCTCAGTGTCCACATCAGGAATTTCTGTTGCTGAAGAAATCTGAGGGTTTTTGATGTTCGGCTTAATCATATAACACTAAGACATCTGCTAACAAACTCAGCAATGTCTCTCTTCATACCAAGGCCACAATATCAAGTGTCACTCCGATCATGAGAACAACTTATCGCGCACCCTATATGAACTGAATATCTAGAAGTATGAGCTTGCATCTAATGAACAATTTCCTTACACCACCACTGATGAATCTAGATACGTTAAAGAAGTTAATTTCCCACCATTATCTCGTTGCTCAAAGTGTCTTTCTAATCCACTTAGCCATCAGTTGGGGTCTTTGAGAATCCTTGGAAAGCTTCGCTCTGTTGCATACAAAATCTTAGTCTAAAGATCTAGAATGAATAGTAAATACACCATAGACGTACTCGTCTGCTTGAGTCTTTCTTTTCTGCTCAATGCCAAATCTTGCCACCACGGTTCGCCTTGCCCTAGGTGGTAATTTGATCTCACACTCATAGTCATTGAGTAAGCTCGCATCCACCGCCCTTGGCGGCATATTTAAATCTTTCTGTCAAATATGTACTAAGACTCTTGTGGTCAGTGAATATAACCTTTTCGTCCCATAAAGATAATGCCTCCAATTTTAAGAGCGAACACCACCATCCCACCCCCTATACCACACCCAACCCAAATTCCCAGTCATGGTGGTATAAATTTTTCTCATGCTTCTTCAACTGTCTTATGCATTGCTACACTTTTGCCCCGCTGCAGTCAAACATGCTCCCAAAAACTTTGTTTTTGATGCATCACAATAGACACAAAGTCGTCGGGTCTACTCGGGGGAGTGCTAACACAGGAGCATTGCATATTTCTCCTTCAAATTTGGAAGCTTCATCTTGCTTATCGCCCCACACATATGCCTTATTCTATTAGTCACAGGGTTGAGGGTCTTGCGATCTTGGAGAAATTCTCAATAAATCTCCGGTAGTATCCTGCCAATCCTAGAAATGAACGGATTTCTGTTGGTGACTCAGGGGTCATCCAGTTCTTGACCGACTCAACCTTGCTAGGATCCACGTGGATACCATCACGGTTGACCACATGTCCTAGGAACTGTACTTCTTGTAACCAAAATTCGCACTTTGAAAATTTGGCGTACAACTTCTCCTTCTTGAGTAAGTCTAAAATGTACCCCCTTCAGGTGGACTTCATGTCTTCCTTCTGACTTGATAGATTATAGATGTCGACAATGAACACAAATAACAAAATTTGTCCAAATACGGCTTGCAGACGCGGTTCATTAAGTCCATAATATTGCTGGGCGCGTATCGTCAGTCCAAATGGCATGACTGTGAACTCAAAGTGCCCGTATCGAGTTCTAAACGCGGTCTTCGGTATATCTTCCTCTCGGACTCTCAACTGATGATATCCCGAGCGAAGATCTATCTTCGAGAAACAACACGCACCTTGTAATTGGTCAAACAAGTCATCAATTCTGGGGAGAGGAAGGGTTAACGTTCTTATAGTCAACTTGTTTAGTTCCCTGTAGTCAATACACACTCTTCGAACCGTATTTCATCTTGACAAGAGCTAACGGTGCTCCCCATGGTTGAGTGACTTTTCGAATAAAAACCCTTCTCTTGAAGTTCTTTAAGCTGGTTCGATAATTCTAACATTTCTGAAGGGGCTAACCGGTATGGAGATCTAACAACTGCGATGCGTCATGGAAGTCAATCGATGCGAAATTCTACTCTCACACATGGGTAAACCTAATAGATACGCTGGCAAATCCTCAGGGAAATCTCGGACAACACGGATGTCATCAAGCTTTTTCTTATCAGCCTTGATACACGCAAGTGATCCAAGATCCTTTTGGCTTCTCGCTTGAACTTCAATGAATCACGCCATTCGAAAGATGAATACGGACAATCTCTCATAACAATCCGATGATACTCGTGGTATCAACCAAATCATTCCAATGATAACATCAAAACTTCCTAGCCGGGTTGGCACAAGTCTATTTTGAATACGTAATTTATACCAGACTAAGGCAACTGACGTAAATGGGGTTTGGTACTAACCAAGAAAATAAAAAATCTATAATACTCATGAATTAATTGGAATGGTCAATATTTATATAATTGACCGATACGAATAGATATTGATATGTCAAAAGATAGACGTAAGAGATCGAATTTAAACCAGTATTAAATATAAATAGATTAAATATTACTGCAATAATGACATTTAGAAAAGTAAGTAAGGAACAGGGAATACGCGGCCGTGGATAACTGATAGCGATTGAAGGATTCTGTATTTAAAAATGGAAAGAAAAGAAAACTTTTTAGACTTTGTGGTTATAGAATAGGTTTTGAAAATACTCAGTTTCTATAACCTTGGCTCCTAGTACCATCTTTTAACACCCCAAAATCAGGTAGCAGCGAATGGTAACAATAGGGTGCTAGGTCCAAAGTACAACACTCAAGATATAGGAGAACTACCTTAAATGGACGTTTAAGATAAGATTTTCCATGATGCCATAAGCAAAAGAACAAGTTTCAAACATTAGTACCGCAAATGTTTATAAAGTCATAAACATCTTCATTACATATTTTAAATTAAACAAAACCTCATAATACCCAAAAGATGACTTTTAAGTATTTAAAGAAAATAAAAAGTTGCATAGACCATTTAGATAAAACACAGAATCCTACTTCATTGATATCCACCACGGCTCCCATCAATCTTCAACCCTAGGACCTGAATAACAAGCTAAAAGTCAACACAAAGTTGATTGGAAATCATGTATATCGATAAAAAAAGGGTGGACACAAGAACGAAGTAATAATTAGACTTCTGAAACACATTCAGTAGTCCAAAACGTTTATTATTGCACTAAGCTTATGACCCCGAAGCCTAAGCTAGATTTGTGCCTCAATCAGAACTAAAGGATGCTTGCCCAACAACCTAACACCGATCTCAATGTAAAATGCATCTTATCAACCTAGTGACCCAAGGAAAGTGGGATTATCAGTCGTTAGATCTATCCACAACACTCACGCTTACTAAACAATAGCAATTAACGGTTTCAATTATAAATAGGACTTTCACGCAATAAGGTAACATAGCAATAATATTCCAGTCCGAAATCTTTGATAGCATACAAGTTATTAAACGACTTTGAAAATACTTAGAAAAACACTTGTGTCCAATAGTAAAACAAACAAATAATTCACCCAATAGATTTTGTAAACAATCACTTTTAAGTAGTAAATATGGTCTATGAACTCACCTCGAGTTTAATCTACTCAACAAAGTATTCACCATACTAAAAATGCGTCATGAAGAAATCGAATCAACCTATCCACTATAGTGTCGTATAAGTACTAAACACTTTGATTATTTATAGGTTCTTCTAGCTCATCATACTATCGAGTTCGGGCTAACATAATTTAAGAGGTCATGTAGTTACGTAGAGGAGCTAGGACACTTTAAATCGTAAATCCAACAACTCGCGATACGCCACCCCTAAAAAGAGCCTAATTATGAAACTTCCCAGTAATATAAGTCCTTTGATTAACTAATATCACATATAATTCATATATAGCTACATCACCGATCTAAATCGTTTTAGTGAAATCATATTTATAATGTAAAAACGTTATAATGATACTGTAGTAATACTTGGCGTAACTTTCCTTGTTTATTAGTCCTTACTTTCGTTTCTTACTCCACGCCTTCTTATTAAGAACGAGATAACAAATATAACATTTTCAAAATTGAGTTTTTTTGATGAATATGATTTTACTTTCAGAACACTATATATTTTATTTTTTTATAGATTTAAGTTATCATAAATCTCGTAAATGTTCGTAACTATTCGTTTAACTCCGTTTTTAGCGATTCATTTATCGAGTACGTCTCGTATTTAAAAGTTTTATCAATTAATGATGGTTATATAAAAATAAAGTTCTGGTGAATAGTAATTTTTATAAAAATAATTTTATAAAAGTATATATTTATCATAAACATGAAATCGGTGTATTCTTTTTCAGTTATAAATCAGTTTTTTCGAGTTCTTATCATTTGGGAATCGTTCAAGAGACGAACTAACCTTTTAAAAAACAGTTGGGGCTGTGTCAAAAGTCGAACAAAACAGTAGGTATTTGAAGTTGTTGAAGAAATGTGTTAAAAACATATTTTAAGACCTTTTTTAGGTTAACAACTTTTTTACTAGTACTTTTACAAAACTTCATATCTTATGTCTTACTATAATAAGGTCCATAGTTCAAGTTTGTCCTTGGTGTTCCAAATCGTAATGACCTCTAATCTCTCTTTTAATCACAACTTTATTAAAGAAACCCAATTGTAGCATGTTACACATGAACCATTTATACTTTAACAAACATGATTACCCATACTTATAAATCCTTTATTCCATGACTATAAACAACTACACCACATATGTATAAGTGTTTCAAAATCATAACCAAAGCAGAATGGTTTTACATGTTTAAACGTATCCTAATGTTGATATTGCCTAAATAGAACAAATAAACACAGAATATGATAAAAGTAAAGACATGAAGGTTTTAGATAACCTTAAGAGATGAATGTATGATAACCAAAGTATCTAAACCCTTTTTTAGATATAAAACCCGAAGCGTTGCACTAATGAAAACCCTAATTAGTCCAAAATGTAAACCCTAGCTTCCTTTCTTTGATAAATACTTCAAATGTTAACCAAGGCTTGTAATACCTTATATATCTTAGGAAGGATGTGTGAAGGCTTGTATATGATGTATAAAATTTGTAAGGAATGATTGGAAAGGGTTTTTGAACGTGGCTATTTAGGAGGAGATAAAAAGAGTTATTTTTGATCTTTTACACCAAGTGGTTTTCTGTGAATGTATGTGTTATAACTCTTGTCTACAAGTATATATATGCCTAGTTGGTCAAAAAGTTTAAAATAATGGTCACATGGGAAAACAAGAGTGAGGGTCTAGGGAAAGTCCTTGTCTTTGTCTTTTGGTTCCTAAAATTGGAGATTAATCTCATGAAAACAAGGAAAGTTTTCTATGATATATTTCTTTGTATCTTTAGTCCAATCCGGCCCATATAAAATTGGTATTTGTTGAAGCGTAAAAAATTTATGGTTCTTCCGGGTAATGCCAAACGTAATTTTATCGCGAAACGTAATCAATATACGTAACCAAATTAAATAAAATAAACAAAGTAATAATTATTCTCAAAATAATTACTTAACACTTGCTTGATGTAAACATTTATTTGTTTGGTGTCCGTTTACGCTAAACGATAATTTTTAACTTACGCGATTTAACTTAACTATTAAATTTAAAAGTAAACGCGTACGAGAGAAAAAAATAATTAGCAAAATAGATGACGTCATAAATGACTTGAAAATCCAGAATGTTACAGTTCGAAGGTGGTGAAGGATCACTATTAAGGAGTGCTTCGAGAAGAAGAATGTCCCCCTCAGGGTCATAATAAGATTCATTAACTTCCTAGAAGTTGGATCGTCGGCTAGAGCAAGAAAAGCATCGGCTTCTTTGAGAAGGAGAAAATCACTATCCCCGAAAGGAGTAAGTAGTCGTAATATAATAGAAAAAAAAAAAAGAAAAAAAAGGAAGAATTTAAAATCCTATTGGGTTCATATCCATAGATGGATTGCCACTCGCAATCACGTCGGAAAATCCTAGAACTTCCTGAGAATACTCCTCACAAGCTAATTCAACAACGTCGATTCGGTTCGCCGTCATATCATTATAATTAGCCGAGTATCTCGAAGTTTGATCAAGATTGTAAGTAATGGCCTCATTGCCTACTCGAAGGGTTAATTCACCTTCGTACACGTCTATCAAAGCACGACCGGTCTTAAGGAAACACCTCCCGAGAATTAGAGGTACTCGAGGGTCTGGTTAAATTACGACACAAAGTCGTCAGGAAAACTGGAATACACCAACTTTAATGTTGACATCTTTAGCAATACCGATCGGTCGAGAGATCAAACGGTCTGCTAGTTCTAGTGTCATGCATGTCGGAGTCAATTTTGGAAGGTTTAGCTTTTTCCACACGGAAAATGGCATGAGATTTATGCTCGCGCCAGACGGACCAAGCTAAAGTACTCATCCATTCCGAGAAAATTACATGGAATAAGGAACTCTCCGGGGACCCAAGTTTTCGGTAACTTTTGTTAAGTATTACCGCCGGGCAATGTTACGATCAAAAGGTTCTAGCATCACACTAAGATTTTTTCTTTATTTCCGATTAAGGTCTTTAAGGAGTTTGAAGCAAATTAGGCATAGAGTTCAAAGACATCCCATGGAAGCTAATTTCAAAACTCATATCTTTAAAGATTTCGTAGAATTTCTCAATTTGTTCGTTAGCGTTTTCACGATGCTTTTCATCATTTCGCCTTGAAGGATAAGGAATCGACGGTTTCGGGTTAGGCATCGGCGCACTAACAGGAGCAACAACTGGCTCGGAAACCAGAATTTGGTTTTCAACTGGGACAACCAGAGGTTGGATGTCTTTGGTAATTCCGTTATTAGTTGGAAAAATCGTATCCTTTGTCACCTCGGTTCTACGTTCCACTACTTTAGGAGAAGAAGAAGTAGGAATCGTAGGTCCTTGATAAACAACCCCGCTTCGGGTAGTAATACCCTTCAAGTCTTCATTTGGGTTATACTAATCGAATAACAAGGAAGAATAACCTGAACTCGAAAACGAAGCGGTATTGGAATTTACAAATTAGAAAGCATTTCCGTTAAATTTGTCATCTGGTTTTGTAAACCTTGGCCTTGATTTTGCATATTCCTTAATACTGCATCATTAGCCTTGACGTAATTCTCAAATCGGTTTTTGAAACACCTTGCATTTGTGAAAAAAAAAAAAAAAAAAAAATCCCGGGAGCTTGATAAGGATAACATGGTAAAAACCGTGGTTGACTAGTCGGAGGTTGATAAATTTGTCCTTGGTTGAAGTTATTTCCACGGTTTTGATTGAAATTGGTTCCCCGAATGTGGTTGAAATTTATTTCCTTGATTTTTATTGAAACGGTTGATTGTTTTGAATCGGTAGGAAAACAGGAGGTCTGTTTTGGTACGCAACCATGGCGAAGGTCTAGAATTGTGAATTTCCCCCCTTGATTGAAATTAAGCTGCAGCATCTTTGAAACGAACTCATGAATTGTTTGTCTCGTTAAACATTGCCATCGTGGCGGGATAATTCCTATAAGAATAAGCACCTCCGCCAGTTACACAACTCTGCACGAACGCTTTTACGGGCAAGGATCTTGGCTTTTTGCTTGACGATAAGCATAGTCCTTCATCATATTCCTACGTTCAGAAACTACGGTTGTATAGAGCAGCAACAACTGGTGAAATACCAGGAAGCTGAGCTCGAACTCACTTTGCAACGACTGCCTTGTTTTGTGAATTACAACTTTGGATTTACTGCTCGATAATCTCAAGCATTCACTAGGCATCTTATCCAAAAAGTTTCCACCCTCAGCGGAAATCAATGTAATCTTGATCATTACATTTAAGGCATTGTAAAAGTATCTAGTTGAGTTTAATACTGAAAATTCGATGGATTGGGCAGCTCGAAGAAGATCATTGAAAGACGATCCAAGCCTCGTAAAACGGACTCGTTCAAACTTTGTAGAAATCTCGTGATTTTGTTTCGAAGATTTGTCAATTTCGAAGAAGAAATAATAAGAATAATGAATATTGAGTAAACAAGATCAATCCATGTCACCATTGATCGAGAGGTTCTTTCTCTAGCCAAAACCGGGCTGAACCTTTGATATAAAATAGTAAAAGCCTTAGCTTAAATGACGTGCTCGTGAAGTCAGGAATCTCATCGTTGAGGTGATCTTGTTGAAAAAACGGTTTGAGCAGTGGATCCTCTTTATCATGTCGAAAAACTGCTTGTTTTGAACATAGATTGATCAAACATGCTTTAACCAAAATTAGCATTGAAGTACGGTAATTACAATTGCATCCTCGAATCCCTCCGGTGGGTTGCTTTGAGCAATGCCGCCATAGACCGGTTATCAGCAATTGTAACTAAGGGAGGATTCTCAAAAGGTAGCTTCTAAATAAACGGTTCAACAACAGCCGGATTGGGCATTTGTTGACGGTTACGTTACTGATGCGTTGTCGGGATTGAGAACGAGTGCGCATGCACAAATAAGAAAATAAAATTTATACTAATTTTATTTTTATTTTTTTTTATTTTTTCAATTTAATTAACAATCAATTTAACTGATAACAGAAGGCAACTTAAACCAAATATCAAATTTACAGTCAAACGGAGCTCTTAAAAATTTTACTTTTTAAGGTGAGCCGTTCCTCGTAAATGACACAAATGGCAAGTTTTTAAATCTTTGGTTGGAAATATTGATGATAATATCCCCAATGGAAGGTAGATAAGTTGGAGTTCTTACCACTTTTGTTTATTAATTCTTTTTTTATGGCCAATTTTTTATATTTTTGATTTTTTTTTATAATTTATTATATAATATTTTATATGATAATTATACTAATAAAAGAAAAGAAAAAATATTTTTTACTTTAACCTTTTTTACTTATTTTTAATTTGTTTATATTTTTAAAAAAGCTTAGACTTTCGAAAATAAAGGTTCTTCAAATCACGATCGACAAATCCAAACGAAAGAATCTTAATCACAAATCATCGCAAGCGGCTCCAAAAATATGAATTTGAATAGTAAATCTATACACGTATAATCAAATATAAAATAATATGAAACATTTAATCAAACTACCATTGAGGACAAAAAGGAAGAAAGAAACATTCTCACAAATATATAATTATATTAAAACTATATAACCTGGAGGTAGATTCCCGGGTCGTTATTCTCCAACGAATTTATGAAATAGAGACCAGTTTGTTGTTCCGGAACCCCCCCAAAATGGGGGGGATTGGAATTGGTTCAAAGATGATTTGTTTTCTAAAACCTAAAATTGTACAAATAAAGGACAAGTAAACCTAACTTTAATATCCCCCGCGGGAATTAAACTTAACTAAAAACGCAAAACGGAACCGATAAATGTGATATAAAAACCCTAATTTTCAAAATTAAACATACATAATTGATCACTTATAATACACTCTAATTAGACTAAAAGTAAGTTAAAGAAACCTAGAACAATAAACTAATTTGAAATGATGCTAAAAACACGAAAAGCAAATGAAAACAATTCCCGTTCTTTAAAAATTGAAATTTTGCAATTTTAACCCTATGGAAGCAAAACTAATTTTCCTAGAAATTATATGAATAAAGAAAATTTTCTAAAAAATAATTATATTTTTTTGATTATTTTTCTATTTTTTTATGAATTAATTTAAAGTTTTAAACAAAATTTAAAATGATTAAAAATACGAAACGAAACTGAAAAATTCTAGAAAAATTACTAAAAGTGTAAAAAGCAAAGAATAATTTTATAAAAATACTAACTAAAAATAAGCAAATGAAATAAGCCCAAAAACAAAAAATAAGCTACGGCTTATTTTATTAAAAGGGAAATGAAAGTGAGTTAAAAGGAAAAAGGAAAGAAAATGATGACAGATGAAGCTATTGAAGCACAATGATAATGATGTGTGAATTGTGAAGGCAAGGTGTGAGTTCGAGTCTAGCCTTGCTTTTTGCAATATTTTTATTTTTTGAAAAAGTTAAAAACAAACTTGAATAGGAAAATATGAAAATTAAGTAATTTTAATAAAAGCAACTATTATTGAAACTCAATAAATAAGCTGAAAAATGGCTTAAAAGAAAGAAAAAACAACCAAAAAATATTTTTTTTTGGCTTTATGGCTTGTTATCTAAAATGACAACTTAAAAAAACAAACAATAAGCTAAAAGCTAGGAAATCAAATATATTCAAACCTAAATTAAACCTAAAAAGTGCTAGTTTAAACAAGAACATAAACAAAAGTGACAAGGCAAAAAGCATATTATAATCTCTAGAAAGAAAAACATCCAAACAAACATACAAACACTACTTGAGGTTGCTTTAAAAAAAAAGTACTCAAAAGGAACCTTAATACAAAAAGCCCTATACTACTTAAAGCTTGAACATAAGACTACATAAAAACCAAGCATTTAAAACTATTAAAGAAAATCAATACATGCGTTATAAAAGCTAACAGAAAAAGGACATGCAGGCAGACTACTCTTTTTTTTTTGGTTTTTTGAAAATTTATGAAAAAAAGAAAAGTGCTAAGCTGCAGATCAAAAACAAATAAGAAAATAAGCTAATTGAGCTAACATAAGCCCTATGCTACCTAGAATGGCCTATAATCTACTTGTGCACTAAAAATCAAAAGCTAAAAACTAGTTTTACCTTCTGAAATATTGATTTGAAAAAGGCTATTTTGACAGTTTAAACTGCTGATGCAGTTTGCACAATTTTGACACAATCCAATTAGACAAAGTGCAGGCCAAAGAAAAGGATTTCAATACTCTAAAAACATCAAAATGAGAGCAACAAGAGTAATGAATTCAACTAGAAACCAATTAATCTAAAGATGATTATATAACCTACTATATTCTAACAGATTCAAACTACTAATTAGAAAACCTATAAAAACTTGATTAAACCTACAAGCTACTCTAAATCCTACTCTTATACTCTCAATTATGGATTAGGGGGGGGGGGGGGGGGGGGGGGGGGGAGGGGGTCTAAATCCTACTCTTATACTCTCAATTATGGATTTGAAATCAATCCAAAGAACAAAGTGATCCACAACAACATTAACCAAAGTTAATGCTGTTTGAACCAAACACCCCTTTAAACAATATCAAATCCATTTAAGCAATTGAAAAAGAAATCTAATTAACAATACTTGAATACCAGCTATCAAACAACTTTTAACAGACCTTAAGAGCTTATAACATTAATCAAATAAGCCAGATTAACAAGCAATAAGCTAATGCTACTATTTTTGGTTTTTTATTGATTTATAAGACAATATGAAGAAAACTAAGATCTAATCTATCAAACTTGAAAACAGATACTCAAACATAATCAATAAGCACTATGAGACAGAATTAAGCTCAAATAAGCTAGATTATAAGCAGAATAAACAAATTATAAGCTAGAAAATTAAGACAGAAAAGGAAAAAGGAACTTACAAGTGCCTTAGCTAAACAAAGGCAGTAGTGCTCAAGGAGCTGTCAACAAGCTCTAGCTTATCACAAGGATAAGCTAGTTAAGTCCTATAAGCTCTTCCAGGTTAAGCTTATCATCCAAAAGCTCTAGATCCATTAGCATAGGTATTTAACTGATTTTAGATGTTTAAGTAGATTAAAGGACTAATTGAGCTCAAATCTAAGCTTAGAGACTTAGAGAGCTTATGATGAGCTTATTAGAGCTTATGTAACAGTAACTAAAAACATTTGAGTTATATAAAAGCTTTAAAGTAAAAACAGATTGTGAAAACTAAAATTTTAATTTTATTAATACTCAAAACAGATTACAAGACTTGAAAATTGAAATTACAAGAGCTTAAAAAGGAAATTACATTTTAAACGAAAAATTACATAAGCTACTTAACTAAAAGCTACAAGGAAAAAGATTATGTGTGTGAGAGTGAGGAGCTCTATTTATAGCCTTGAAGAGATGCTTCTAGGTCTCTTGCCCGCTCCTTATCCATTTGATCTTGGCCCTTGAATATTTGCTCATCATTGGATCCTTATAGATTGCCGTTGGATTAAATGAGTGAGCACACGGATTGCCAACGTGGCATTCCGTGTGTCAGGCTCATTGTACTTCTTTTGCACTAACTTTAGTGCAAATTACCAATCATTGGTGTGCTTTCTTTCATGACCCGCGTGTCATTCCTTGTGGGCTTCATCTAATCAAAGCTCTCGTGACGTATAACTCTGCCACATCACTCCTTGGCACTTGAATCACTTAGCCACGTCCTCAATTTCCATTTGCCCTTTGATTTTGACTCGGGGTAAAATGGAGGTGACGATGAATAGTGGTAACAAAATTTCCCGCTCATTTTTATAAGGGTGTGTTTGTGTTTGTTTTAACTATCTTTGACCCAGGGTAATATTTTGTTGACTTTGGGCTTATATAAAAGATTTGGGCTCGGGTAAATTGGTTTTGGGCTTGGGTTATGGTTAACAGGTTTTGGATTTGGGTTTTATAAGGAAGATAACGAGTGTTAACTCTTTAAAAATCTAAAGAGTTTTAACACCCAGTTAAGGTTTTAGGACCCTTTTGAGCAATTTGGGTTTATTAAGGGGCTGATTTGGGTAATTAGAGGGTTTTGGTCATTTCCATGTTTGACCATTGTTTAACTGTATAACCAAGTAGACATTTTGACCATGAAGCAAACTTCCGGCTCTTGTAATAAGCCCTAAATGCATCTATATGAGGGACCCTTAAGCTATAGTCTAGGCTCAACCACCTAGTTCTCTATAACCATAGGCTCTGATACCAATCTGTCACACCCCGCCAAGGCGGAAACGCGAGGCGTAAACAAGAATGGATATCATCACAACACATGGTGTCTATATAGAGAATACTAAAATGAAAACTAAAGTAAAGCAAAGACACAAAGTGTCATAACAATACCCAAAACCTAATGGTGTCTTTATTAATGAGAAAGAGGTCTCGTCAATAAATGACATGCAAAACATAATCCAAACAATTCATGCAAACGCATTTATTCAAACAGAAAGCATAAATAAACTCCAAGCATCCTACGGTCTCTTCTAGCCACTTCGCTCTATCTTAGCACCATTAAGCTCACCTGAAAATGATGCTTAAAACGTCAACATAAAGTTGAGCGAGAATCATAGGTTTACGACATACAACAATATCCAAAATAAACTTTCAATTAGCTGCTGCAATTACCAAAACAATTCATGACAACAATTAACAACAACGGGACGGAACGTGCCCACGATCCACAATCATATCAACTACATATGTGCGCTACATGGCCTCATATTAGCTCACGCAGTCTTACCACCGTCACACCTCGTTTTGCATATTGGGATCCACAATACCAAACATATCATACACTGGGTAGGCGTACCCATCCGATCCCATATCACAACACTGAGTAGGCGTACTCATCCGATCCCATATCACAACACTGAGTAGGCGTACTCATCCGATCCAATACACATAACTACAACAAGCTTAAAAACATTTTAACACGACAACAAGCATCATTCTCACCCTAAAATAACATGAGAAAAAGGGGCTATGAAACTCACCTTTGCTTAGCTTTCCAAAAGATTCCAACAATAAGCTTCACAAACAACTAGCACAATCTATACAACAAAATAACTCGTGTTACACGCTACTAAGCCAAAAGCTTAATGCACATGTAACAATCATATGATGGACGTCTAAGGTGTTTTATTAACCCCATGGGTCACCCCGACACCATACCCAACTTAAACCACTTCATTAACAAGTTTCACTAGTTAGTCACAATTTGTTCAAAACTGCAGAATTTTAACGTGACTTAACGTACTCAAAACCTCTACTTACTGACCTCCATAATTCATACCAAAAATCACCTATGTTCATTTATGAGTATATTAACTACCTCATGATTCCCAAGAGCCATTTACATGCACAAGTACTCCTAAGAAAATCAAACTTCAAAACAGTCCTAATTCGGATCTGATTGCACACTAAAAAGTTTGGACTTAAAAATCATACTTAGACTCCAAATCAGAAGCTCTCCTTTGGGGGATTTCTAATAGACACATAGAACTAAACTCCTGTAGAAGGGCTAAGCTAAATTCGAATTTTAAGTGGGGGTTTTATACCTCGTAATCTGACCTAAATCTGACCCGTATTTACTGCTTTGACAACTTTTCTTAAATTTTTCCCCGCGGGTAATTTGCATAATCGGCAACCACGGGGTTACTTGGGTCACCACGAGAAGTCACCATATTAAGTGTCTCGAGAGGAAAAGTTTTGTTTATTTCCTTTGGATCGAGAACATTTTCATACGGGTTTTCTAAACGGGAAAGATGATCGGCTGCGTAGTTCTCAGCTCCCTTCGTATCAATTACTTTAAAATCGAATTCTTGAAGGAGGAGAACCACCTGAGCACTCGGCCTTTGGCGTCTTTCTTATTAAAGAGTATTTAAGGCAGAATGATCCGTATACAACTATGCTTTTATTCATGAAGAGGTACGACCGTAATTTTTCGAAGGCGTACACCACGCTAACAATTCCTTTCCGTTGTTATGTAAATTGTTTCCGCCTCGGTCATTGTTTTGCTTCATAATGTATATGCCTAAAGTGTTTCTTAATTTGTTGCCCCAGAACTGCACCTATGGCATAGTCGCTCGCATCGCACATAAGCTCAAAGGGCTGGTCCTAGTCAGGGGCAATCAGAATTGGTGCTTCCGTAAGTTTTTTCTTTAAAATCTGAAAAGCTTGAATGCAATCTTCGAAGAAAATTAAAGGAGTGTTTTTCTCAAGGAGATGGGCCATGGGTCGAGAAATTTTTGAAAAATCCTTAATGAATCTACGGTAGAAACCTGCATGGCCGAGAAAACTCCTAATACCCTTGATGGTAGTTGGATAAGTGGTATGTGTTTAATTACACATACCTTTTACCTTTAAAAACGAGCTAAAATAACCAAAAACGGACTTAAAATGCCAAATATATGCTTGTTTTGCTAATTGTGTTGTGCAGGAACGGATATCTAAGAAAAGGACGAAAAACGAAGCCAAAACGACAAAACCGGACACGGAATGGAAAAGCGTGGAAAAGACACAGTCAAGTCAAAGCCCAAGTGTGAAAAAGTCAACCCAAGTCAACCCCGACAAACCCGAAGCCAAAAAGTCAAGAAAAACAAGTTTAGGGACTAAACTTGTTAAATCCCTAAACTTGTTTTAAAAGAAGAAAAGAAGAAAATAAAGAGAAGGGTTAAAACTGCCAAATACCTAAAGTATTAACCACAAGGGGCAAAACTGCCAATGGAAAGAACTTATAACTAACAAGGACTTGTGGTGTAATGCTCATTATAACCCTCAAGGGGTGTTCTTGCCAAGTCCCGAAATATCTATAACCCACAAGGACGTGTACTGCAAACACCCTTATCACTTTGAGGGACCAATCTTGTCAACACCCCAAACCTTCACCCCAAAGTTTAAAACACTGTACATCTTCTCCATCAATTTCCCGCCAAACCACCATACCCCACCTCTGTCACCTCGTTGACCTCCCACAATACTCCAAAACCTTCACAATCCTAAACCCCACCCCCCACATGGGTTTGCCATGTTGGCAATCCAAAAACCCACCAAATTCATCAATGGTTGATAAATCTCGACTTGGGCACCAAGGTGAATGAAGGGCCATGATTTGTCTTTGTTTACACTCTCACAACAAACACACTTCATTTGTGTGTCTACAAAGAAACACACCAGCAAGAAGACAAGAAGACCAAGTGCAAACCCTAGCTCGTTTTTTCCTATTTAAGCAATGTAAGCCATTGTGGCAAAAGTGTGTTAGTTTTTAGAAGAGTTAGTTTATTTTAAGTGTAAAATTTCTTTAAGTTCAGTTTTTAAAAAAACTTCAATGTACTTGTACTCTTTTTTATAAAAATTCAGTTTGTTTTTCATATATTGTTCTAAGTATTTTGTACTTCTTTACACTCATATAAGCTCTCAATATAAGCCATTTGTAATCTGTTTTTAAAAATTTAAGGAAAATTTAAAAAAAAGGTAAAAGGTACTGTTGGATTAAGCAAGTGGATGAATGAGCAATATTGGAAGGCTCATTGGGTTTGCTTAGTTTAAGCTTATTCATAAGCTTTGGGTAGGTTTAGAGCTTATTTAGGAATTCAAAAATCCTGTTTAAGCAAGGATTAAGGTACATTTTCTTTTTGAATTTTAGCTTATAGTTACTGTAGCAACAGCTTAATTGTGCTTATTCTTAGCTTAATCTTGTTTGTTTTACTTGTTTATGTACTCTTCATGCTTATTAATGCTTATTTAATCTTTGTTTTAAAATTTGTGCATTAAACAGCCTTTTAAAGTTTAAAAATCAGTTTTTAAGAAATATAAAGGGGTGTTTGGGTTAAGTATGAAAACGGGTCAAAATGGTGTGTCATGGGTTGGGGTCATAAAGTTAGCTTTAGCTTAAGTGTTTGAGCTTATTTAAGTCTGTTTTTCCAAAGTTTTTTAGTCAAAACCTGTTTTTCAAGTTTTTACAAGTGTCTTTGAAACTGTTGGTTTAAAAAAAAGAGATACAATGGCTTATTTGGATAAGCCATTGTCAACTTGAGTTGTGGTTTAAAAAGTGTGTCATTGTGTGTCTAAACAAGCTCTCAAAAGTCCTTTGAGTCATTTGACTTTTTGAGTCAAAACTGCCAAAGATTTAAGTGCCATTTTTATAAATGAAAGAGTCCTTTTTCAAGAACCAAAAATCAGCATCTTTTCTTTGTTCTTAGAAGCTCAAAGTTTGAGCATAAGCTCACTTAAAGCCATTCTTCATCTGTTTTAACTTAGTTTTTTATTTTAAGCTTATTTGACAGCTTATTTTAAGCTGTCAATATAAGCCTTTGACTTTTGCACCACTTCCCCTGGTGCTAAGGGCCCAACTTTAAGCCCACCTATCTAGCTTTTTAGTGAACCTTAGCCCTAGCTTTTGGCTTATCTTAAGAGGCCATAAGCTCTTTGATAAGCTCCTTCAATTTCAGACCTTAGGTAGCATGCTAGGTAGCTTATTTTTTAAGCTTAAAGTAGGACTTTGACCTGTTTCACTTAAGCATAGTGTAGGGATTGCTTATTTTCTTTCTAGCTTATTAGGAGCTTATTAGTTGTTGAATTCAGTCCTTAGTTGCTTATTAGGTATGTTAATAGGCCTTAGATAGCTTATTGCCCTTGTCCTTAGCTTATTAAGGGTTTTTAAGCCCATATCCATACCCAACAGTACTAACTCTTTAGTTAGTACTGCTGTGGGTTTAAGCCAAACTCTTTGGCTTATTAAGCTTATCTAAGTTGCTTATTATTATTCCTAGTAGCTTATTTTGTTTGTGTAGTTAGTTGTGCATGCTTACTTTCTTATTTTCTTAGCTTATTTAAGTGTTAACAGGCCAATAGCTTAGCCACTTTTTGCCTTTAAGCTCATTTAGCTTTCTGTCAATTTAAGCTCTTTTCAGCTTCTTTAGTTACACATTTTAGTCTTTAGTGCTTAGTTAAGATAGGTTAGATAAATCTTTTAGCTTTTTAGTCCAAATTTTAGCTTATTTGCCCAAAAAGTCCAAGACTTAGCCATTTTGCCTAAAAGCTTATTAAGCAAACTGTCGACTTAAAAGCTCTTTTTAAGCTTATTTATAAGCTTTCACAAAAGGTTGTAGTTTTAGAAATTGTTAAGCAATAAGCTTAACAAGTTTGGTTCACAAAGTTTTCATAAAAAAAAGGAGACAAGGGGTGACCCGGGTGAGCAAGACTCGAACCCGGGCCTCTACCCTCGTACACCTCTCTTTTGGTAACAACGTTACCGCGCGCCCATTAGGACTGTTTACGTTATCCCAAGGGCTTTTAGTATTTAACCTCATTTTTCATTCTTTAGGCTATAGAGCCTGTTTACACTTATTTTCGGGCTTATTTATAAGCCAATTTTTGGTTTCTTATTTTTCGTAGGTTAGTATTAGTGTAAAGTAATTTTAGTAAAATTTTAGAATTTTTAAAGACAGTTTAGTATTTTTTATAATTTAATTTTAGTTATAAGTTTAAAAAATTCATAAAAATATAAAAAATTATCAAAAGATATTTTTCTTTTTTTGAAAATTTTCGCTTAGTCATATATTTGTAGGAAAAAATACAAAATTTTCGTAAGGACATTTTTGTACTTTTTTATTTTTAAAGAACGGACTCGGTGCGGTTTTTTGTCTTGACTCATTATTGGGTCAAACGATCTCCGTTTTCATTTTAGTCTTTTTTCATTCTTCGTTATTAGTTCCTAAGTCGTTTAGAAGTGAAAAATATACTTTGTAGGGTTATTTGGAAGATTTTAGGTTTTTGACCCTTTGTTCGGGATTCGTGCTCTCGTTTTCTAGTTTAATTTCATAATTTTTAGGTTTTTCTTAATCGTTTTTGCTTGTTATTGTTTAATTTAACTTTCCACACTCTCAAATCATTTCTCTCTTTCAAACTCCAATCTTCCGACTGTATCGATTTTCCAGCACAGCCTCGTTGGGGATTAACGACCCGGGAAAATTCTATACTGCTCCTGGTTTTATTGATTTGTTGTGTTTTTTTTAGATTATATATATATTTATATATTTTATTTTATTATATTATATATATAGTTTGAGAAATTAACAATCAATTTTTGGCGCCGCTGCCGGGGAGGCTGTGATACCGACTATCGTTGCTGTTGATCATTTGTGTTTGAAGCTGTGAATATTATCATATAAAAAAAACCAAAAAGTACAAAAATATTTTCATTTTCTTTTTAGTATAATTATCATTTAAAAACTAAAAAAAAAAACCAAAAATATAAAAACATTGTCTTTAATTATCAATAAAATTCACAAATTGGTAAAATACCAAAATATAATATTCTCAACTGAGGTATTATCATAATAACTTCCGGTGAACTTGTTGGTTCCCAATTCGAACAAAAGATTTAAAAACTTGCCTTTTGTGTCACTTGCGAGGTACGGTTCACCTTTTAAAAGATAAACAAACTCTAAGAGGGGTATAAGGCGGGTTGTTCCTAGGAACTACGACCCTAAAGGAAAAAGGTTTTTAATAGCTTCGCGCTTTCCTATTCCTCCGCTCCTTTGTGCGTTTTTCTTTTCGAAGAGTTACCGAGAAGCGAGTTGATTATTAGGTTTAAGTGTCTTATCTCATTATCCGTTATTAAAATAAATTGTGAATACATTTGTGAAAAACCAAAAAAATATTTAAAAAAAAATTAGTATAAATTTTCTTTTTACATTTTAGTGCATGTGCACTCGTTCTCAATCCCGTAATCTAACCGTCAACAAGTCCCACCAACTTTTGTTGAACCATTTAATCTTGTGGAACCAATTGAAAATCAAGCTCCTCCCATAGTTACGATGGTCGATAATTGTACTATGGCTCAATTGCTCGAAGCACCCACCGAGGGTTACGAGGATGCCATCGTTGTTCCCGAGATCACCGCGGACAACTTTGAGCTTAAGCATGGTTTGCTTACTCTTGTTCAAAATAAACAATTTTTTGGACATGACAAAGAAGACCCTCATGCTCACATTCGTTATTTCAACAAGATCACTTCTACGATGAAGTTCCCGAACGTCCCGAGTACGTCGGTTAAGATTATGCTTTTCCCATTTTCCCTCGAGGGTGTCGCCCGGATTTGGCTTGAAAAAGAACCCGCTCGATCGATTCTTACATGGGATGATCTTGTTTTGAAATTTATCAACAAATTCTTTCCTCCTTCTAAAACAACAAATCTTCGAAATGAAATCACAAGATTTCAACAAAGATTTGATGAAACTTTTTATGAGGCATGGGACTGATTCAACGATCTTCTTCGGGCATGTCCACATCATGGATTTTTGAAATTACATCAACTCGATACATTCTATAATGCTTTGAACTCTAATGATCAAGATTCGTTGAATTCCGCCGCGGGTGGTAACTTTTTTGATAAAATGCCTCGAGATTGCCTAAGAATCATCGAGAGCAAATCTAAAGTTCATAATTCACATAACAAACCGGTTGTTGCCAAAGTGAGTTCGAGCTCTTCTACCCCCGGTATTTCTCCTAATGTTTCCGAACTTAAAGATATGGTGAAAGCTTTACTTCTCGATAAGAAAAACCAATCCCAAGCTCCAGCTCCCGTGAAAGCGGTCGAGGAAAGTTATGTAACTTGTGGTGGAGCTCATTCTTACCGAAATTGTCCCGCCACCGATGGCAACGTTTATCGTGACAATATTCAAGAATATGTCTCTCAAGCAGCCGCAGCTAACTACAACCAAGGAAACACCGGTTATCGAGCCCCGATTGCAAATCAAATTCGACCTCTCAGTTTTCCTCCTGTTCAAAACAATCATAATGTGTAAAATCAAGGAAACAATCAGAATCGATACAACCAAAACCGGGGGAATTTCAATCAAGCTCTAGCTTACCAACCCCCGGTTCATCAAGGTCAAATCTATCGACCATCAGGTGTTCAAACTCCTGCTAATCAAGCTCCCGCCTATCAAGCTCCACTCCTCAAATCTAGGTGTATCAAAGAAGATTTCCAAGCCTACGTAAAGGCAAATGATGCTTGATCAAAGGAACAATGAAAACTCAAGTCAAAAAATGCAAAAGTCAATGACCAATCACACGGACATGCTTCAAATTTGCACTTCCAATACCGCCTCTACTTCGGGAACTCTCCCTAGTAACACCGTTACTAACCCGAAAGAGGACTTGAAAAGGTATTACCACTCGAAGTGGCTTGCTTACAAGGGACCCCACAATTCCCCAATTACATCTTCTCCTAAAGTAATGAAACGTAGAGACCGAGGTCACAAAGGACAGATGCCTCCTGCAAATAACGGAAAGCCCGAAGACGTCCAACCTCCGGTTTTGTCCGTTAGTTCCATGCATGAATGAATCTTTGAGCCCGAAAATGCGTCCAGTTAGTGCTTCAATGTCCTAAACCAAAAAGGCTTCAATTCCATTCCTTCAAGAAAAATGATGAAAGACGTCGTGAAAAAGCTAACGACCAAATTGAGAAATTCTACGAAATCTTTAGAGATTTGAGTTTCAAAATTAGCTTTACGGATGCCTTGATGCTTATGCCAAAATTCGCCTCGACTCTAAAAACCTTAATCGGAAACAAAGAAAAGTTGAGTGAAATGGCTAGAACTCCATTGAACGAGAATTGCTCAGCGGTCATCCTCAACAAGTTACCAAAGAAACTTGGAGACCCTGGCCGATTTCTTATTCCATGTGAATTCTCCGGGATTAATACATGCAACGCCTTGGCCGATCTTGGCGCAAGCATTAATCTTATGCCATATTCCGTATGGAAAAATCTCTCTCTTCCCGAACTAACCCCGACTTGCATGACGCTAGAGCTAGCGGACCGTTCGATCTCTGAACCGATCGGTATCGCTGAAGACGTCTATGTAACGGTGGGAAAGTTCCAATTTCCTGCAGATTTCGTGGTCGTCGATTTTGAGCCAGACCCCCGAGTACCTTTAATTCTCGGGAGAAGTTTCTTAAAGACCAGTCGTGCATTGATAGATGTATACGAAGGTGAAATAACCCTTCGTGTTGGCAGAGAGGCCATTACATTTAATCTGGACCAAACTTTGAGATACACGGCTAATTACAATCATATGACGGCAAACTAAATTGACGTCATTGATATGGCTTGTGAAGAATACTCTCAAGAAGTTCTTGGTTTTTCTAATGTGATCTAACATATTATGACCCTGATGGGGACATTCTTCTCCTCGAAGCAATTCTTAATAGTGATCCTTCACCACCACCTCCCAATCAAGGAAATTATTTTCCAGAAACTAGAAAAGATCTTAAAATTTGTGAAGCAAACAATGAAAAATCTTCAGTTAATGAGCCCCCTGAGGTTGAACTCAAAGACTTGCCACCTCATTTAGAATATGCATTTTTGGAAGGTAACGACAAGTTGCCTGTCATAATTGCAAAAGATTTAAAGAATGAGGAAAAGGCCGCTCTGATCAAGGTTCTAAAGTCCTATAAGCGATCCATCGCTTGGAAACTTTCTGATATTAAGGGTATCGACCCAGAGTTTTGTACCCACAAAATTCTAATGGAAGTGGACTACGAACCGACGGTTCAGCATCAAAGGCGGGTAAATCCGAAAATCCATGACGTTATCAAGAAAGAGGTTGAAAAACTTCTTGACGCCGGATTAATTTATCCGATCTCTAACAGTCCATGGGTAAGCCCGGTGCACTGTGTACCAAAAAAAGGTGGCATAATCGTCGTCAAAAATGATGAAAAATGATTTAATACCAACTCGATTGGTCACAGGGTGGAGAGTGTGCATCGACTATAGAAAGTTGAATGAGGCTACCCGAAAGGACCACTTCCCACTTCCCTTCATGGACCAAATGCTCGAAAGACTCGCGGGAAACCAATTCTATTGTTTCCTCGATGGCTTTTCGGGTTATTTCCAGATTCCCATAGACCCGAAGGACCAAGAAAAGACAACCTTTACTTGCCCATACGGAACATTTGCCTATCGTCGCATGCCTTTTGGGCTATGCAATGCACCTGGCACGTTCCAACGATGTATGATGGCAATCTTCCACGACATGATCGAAAAAACGATGGAAGTGTTTATGGATGACTTTTCAGTCTTCGGGGATTCTTTCTCTACATGCCTATCCCATTTGGACAAAATGTTAAAACGGTGTGAAGACACCAATTTGGTCCTAAACTGGGAGAAAAGCCATTTCATGGTAAAAGAAGGCATTGTTCTTGGACACAAAATCTCTAAATCAGGAATTGAGGTCGATCGAGCTAAAGTTGACGTTATCGCCAAGCTCCCTCACCCGACTACTGTGAAAGGTGTCCGAAGTTTTCTTGGGCATGCCGGTTTTTACCGACGATTCATACAAGACTTCTCAAAAATAGCCCGCCCAATGACTCACCTGCTTGAAAAAGAGACTCCATTTTTCTTCTCAAAAGAGTGTATCGAATCCTTTAATACACTTAAAAGAAAATTGACTGAGGCTCCGATTTTGATTGCTCCCGACTGGGACTTGCCCTTCGAACTCATGTGTGATGCAAGTGATTTTGCAATTGGGGCAGTCCTAGGGCAACGAAAGAACAAGCATTTCCAACCAATCCACTATGCCAGCAAAACCATGACTGAAGCTCAAGCACACTACACTACGACCGAAAAAGAATTACTTGCCGTAGTGTACGCTTTTGAGAAATTTCGGTCGTATCTTGTTTTGTCTAAGAGCATAGTGTATACCGACCATTCTGCTATAAAGTATCTCTTCGCTAAGAAAGATGCTAAGCCAAGACTGATGCGGTGGATCCTTTTGCTCCAAGAATTCGATGTTGAGATCCGAGACAAAAAAGGAGCAGAAAATCTGGCCGCCGATCATCTTTCCAGACTTGAGAACCCTCATCAAGATAAACTCGAGAACAAGGAAATCACTGAAACATTTCCTCTCGAAACTCTTGGATCGGTTGCTCTTCGTGTTGATAGTACCCCATGGTTTGCAGATTTCGCAAACTACCATGCGGGGAAGTTCGTTGTCAAGGGAATGTCATCCCAACAGAAAAACAAGTTTTTCAAAGATGTCAAACACTACTTCTGGGATGACCCCTTCTTGTTTAAAATCTGTGCGGATCAAATGATCCGGCGGTGTGTGCACGGCAAAGAAGCTCTCGACATTCTCGAAGCTTGCCACAATGGACCCACCGGGGGACATCATGGTGCAAATCTCACCGCCAAAAAGGTCTTTGATGCCGGATTCTTTTGGCCTTCAATATATAAAGATGCCCACGAGTTGGTTAAAAACTGTGACTCGTGCCAACGACAAGGAAAAATTTCACAAAGGGATGAGATGCCTCAAAATTCCATCCAAGTTTGTGAAATCTTTGACGTTTGGGGCATCGATTTCATGGGACCGTTCCCATCTTCTAGAGGCAACAAATACATACTCGTGGCGGTCGACTATCTGTCAAAATGGGTTGAAGCAAAGGCGCTCCCCACCAACGACGCCCGAGTAGTTTGCAAATTTCTTAAATCTCTCTTTGCCAGATTTGGTGCTCCCCGTGCCATCATCAGTGATCGTGGAACACATTTTTGCAATGACCAGTTTGCAAAGGTCATGCTTAAATATGGAGTCACTCATCGTCTCTCCACCGCGTATCACCCCCAGACAAGTGGGCAGGTTGAAGTATCAAATCGTGGTTTAAAAAGAATTCTTGAAAGGACAGTGGGCGAAAATCATGCCTCTTGGTCGGACAAACTAGATGACGCTCTCTGGGCCTTCCGTACAGCGTACAAAACACCCATCGGGTGCACTCCGTACAAGCTTGTATATGGAAAGGCATGTCATCTACCGATTGAGTTAGAGCACAAAGCTTACTGGGCCCTTAAACATGCAAACTTTGATCTCAAGACTGCGGGTGATCAACGCAAAGTTCAACTCAATGAATTAAGTGAACTGCGTGATCAAGCCTATGAAAATTCTTTGATCTACAAAGAGAAAACTAAGAGAATTCATGACGCAAAGATCAAAAACCGCGTTTTCAACGTCGGTGATCAAGTCCTCCTCTTTAACTCAAGATTGAAAATTTTCTCCAGCAAGTTGAAGTCCCATTGGTCAGGACCATTTACCATTGTTCAAGTTTTACCATATGGCACCGTTGAGTTATCCCAAAACTCCGGGCCAAACTTCAAAGTAAATGGTCATCGTCTCACTTTCTATGCTCCCTGGCCACCAAGGGGCACTACTCCGGCACTCCCACTCCTCACTCCGGGTGGGGCGGAACCCCTGCTGGCCCACTGGCTACCCCTCCACCTATGGCTGTACCTCCTGATTTTGGATTGCTCCCGACTGGGATTGCCCTGCGAATATTGTGTTTGTTGATGCTAAGTGACTTTGCAATTGGGGCAGTCCTAGGGCAACGCAAAAACAAGATTTCCAACCAATTCACTATGCAGCAATAAACGTTGACTGAAAGCTCAAGCCACCTATACTACGATCCGAAAAAGAATTGACTTTTGCCGTAGTTCCTCACATACAAAACTATTAATTGTACGTTTTGAGAATTTGCGGTCATATCTTGTTTTGGCTGAAGAGCATTGTGGTATACGACCATTTGCTATAATGTTTCTCCTTGCTAAAAAAAAGGCTTAAAATCACATGTTTGCTACAGCCATGAATGATCGGTGGATCCTTTGTGCTCCAAGTCTTTCGATGTTGTCATCCGAGACAAAAAAGGTAGCTGGAAATCTGGCGTAACGATCTTCTTCCCGACTGATGAACCCTCTTCTAAAAGATAAACCTCGAGAACAAGGAAATCAACGGAAAATTTTCCTCTCGAAACTCTTGGATCGGGTTGCTCTTCGTTGTTGATTTTAGGTTACAGCATGGTTTGCTAGATTTCGGCATACTACCATGCGGGGTGAGGAATTTATTGTCAAGGGATGTCATCCCAACAGAAAATTCAAGTTTTTCGAAGTTGTCAAACATACTTCTGGGATGACCCACTTCTTGTTCTAAATCTCGTGCGGATCAAATGATCCGGCCTGGTTTTTTTGTGCACACGGCAAAAGATGATCTTCTACATTCTTCGCCTAGCTTGCCACTTCTGGACCACCGGGGGACATCACGGTGCAAATCTCACCGCCAAAAAGGTCTTTGATGCCGGATTCTTTTGGCCTACAATTTATAAAGATGCACACGAGTTGGTTAAAAATTGCGACTCGTGCCAACGACAAGGAAAAAATATCACAAAGGGATGAGATGCCTCAAAATTCCATACATTTGTGAAATCTTTGACGATTTGGGCATAGACTTCATGGGGACCTTACCACATCTTCTACGTCTGGCAAACAAAAAATACAATAATTGTGGCTATTTCGACCTATCTGTCAAATGGGTAGAAGCAAAGGCGCTCTCCCACCAACGACGATCCGAGTAGTTTGCAAATTTCTTAAATCCTCCCTTCGCCAGTTTTGGTTGCCCCTTCGTGCCATCATCAGTGGTAATCGTGGAACACATTTTTGCAATGACAAGTTTGCAAATGTACCATTGCTTAAAAGATGAGAGGAGGCGTCAATCAAACGTCTCTCCACCGCGTATGCCCCTACAGTCAACGGGCACGTTTTTGATAGTATTAGACATGTGGTTTAATATAGAATTATGTGCAAGGACAGGGAGCGAAACATCGTGCCTCTTGGTCAGACAATACAAACTGGATGAAGCATCTTGGGCCTTCCGTAGATAATCAGCATACCTAAACAACCATCGGGTGTACTTGTACTAGCTTGTGTATGGAAAGCATGTCATCTTGCCGATTGAGTCTGGTGCACACTGTTATGGGCCCTTAAACATGCAAACTTTGATATCAAAACCACGCGGTTGATCAAACGCAAGTTCAACTCAATGATTTAAGTGAAATGCGTGATCAAGTCATTATGAAAGAATTATTTGATCTACAAAGATGAAGAAACTAAGTGGAATTCATGACGCAAAAAGACTCCAAAATACCGCGTTTTCAACGTCGGTGTTCAATCCTCCTCTTGTATACTCAAGATTGAAAATTCGTCTCAGTGCAAAGTTAAGTTCCCCGTTGGTCAGGACAATTTAACCATTGTTCAAGTTTTCCCGTTATGGCACAGTTGTTGAGTTATTCCAAAACTCCGGGCCCCAAAAACTTTCAATAGTAAATGGTCATCGTCTCAAGCCACTACTTTGGGAAAGGTGATATCCTGCTATGGATATTCCCGGACCTCTCAAAAAATTCCCTAAGGAACAACTAAATTCAGGGAAATTGGGTCAAAGCTAGTGACCCTAATACAATGCGCTTAGGGTGGGGATTGACCCCTTGCTTATCCTAGTTATCAGTTGGCGTAGTATGCTTATAGCTTAGTAATGAATAAGTGTTTAGTTGTTGTGAGGAGGCTGCTTTACCTTTTTCCATGTTTTGTTTGGTGTTGTATTGTCCAAGGTGGTCCGGATTTTCGAAGCCATCTCGTGGCTCGCTGGTATTGTCCTATCGACACAGTGCTTCACAATCTCGCTTCATTTGGAAATCCCGTTATCCTACTTCTTATTCGGGATATGTTTATCTTTATGCATATTCATTAAATGCTTAGGATTACAGTAGAGAACCTTCTTTAAACATTTGAGGACAATTGTTACTTTCTAGTATGGGGGGGGGGATCTTCGATTTGATTGTTGCCTGCAGCGTCTTGTCTATCTCATAATCCCGTTTTTATCAACAATTTTTTAAAAAAAAATGAAAAAATTTAAAAAAATAACAATAAAAATTAAAATTAAATTTTATTTATCAAATAAAATAAGTGTTTTATCACAATTTTGACTTTACTTGCAGGGTAGAATAAGGAGTAAATTGACTCGATCGTGCGTAGTTAGCTCTAGCTTGTTCGGCTTAGAGATATTCACCGCACTAACCCTACGTTCCCCCCACCCCGCGCAATATTCCAACGCAACGAACCCCGAACAATCACTACCCGATTGATTAGTGTTAAGTATGAGTTGGATGCTAAACAAGGATTATTTGGACAAATTTAAGCAGCTTCATGTGTGTAATTTGTCGCTTGTTTTCACTCCCATAAGAATTCTACCTGATTTAATTATATGTGTACTTTATGGAAATTAAACTTCAAATTTCAATAATTTTTATGTAGTATATAGGCCAAAAAATTTAATACTTAGTTCTAATTATACTTGAATTTTTCAAAAAGGGGGGAGGGGTTTTTCCCAATAAAAATAATGATGACAAAATGCAAAAATATTAAAAATTTATATTGTGGGGTGTATAAAGTTTGATGAATACTTGCCGGTCCACATCCGATGTTACAGTCACTTCTTAAGAAAGCCCATTGTAAGAACTAATTATCGCGAGAATGATCAAAGTTTGCAGCTTCTTCGCCGGCTCACAACCGATGTTGCAGCCTTTTAAAATGGTTCCAGGGTTTACAATTGCATAAAATGTTAATTATTTATTATAGTGTGAATAAAAGTGCTCTTTTTTGTTAAATTAAATATGCGTTTGAATATGGCTATTTTATGTTTTTTTTTTTTTTTTAGCTTTGTACATATCGGGAAAACATTGTGAGTTTTTGAAACCTTAGGTCCGTGAGTCCCGATTCTAGTCTATGTGGGTGTTTTAAAACTGGTCACTTCTACCGCAAGGTGGGGACTGTGCCGACGACGAAAGATCGTACATGGGATGATTCTCGCCTTCAACTAAATTATTATCGGGTGGAAGAGTCGTCGTAACATAGAATGTTGCAAAACATTGATCCGATGGCTTGTAATTCAATAATAGCAGCATACACTAAGATTATAATATTGTAGGGAGTGAAAAAGTTTAAAATTGCAAATAGGAGTAGTCGTTAGCAAACTAACTCATTATTTAACAGTGATTTCGTTTTAAGCTTGGTTTTGGATAGTAAGTGAAAATGTCGCGGATACAAATGAATTTTTCCTTTAGGGGCAATTATCGGATTCGAATGCATCTGTTCTATGATCCCTTAAAGTTATTAAAATAACGAAAGTCAAAAGTTCTAGTTAGTTGATTAATGAAATAATGAAAAATACAAAAGAAGTGTAGGAATAAGGTTGTATATATAACACATGGTAAAGACGGGGATTTTCAAAACTTTTGAGTCTTTAACTCCCTTGATGAACACTTAGCTACTTTTCGAGGTTATTAGTCGAGGGTGATTGAGATTCTTAGTTTTCTAAATGCTTACTTCATAGCATTGCATGTGAGACACGGCAATACCTTAGTATGGGGGATTTTGGTATGTGTTTAATTACACACCACAATTTTACCTTTAAAAAACAAGTTAAATATAACCAATACGGATTAAATACCAAAAATATGCTTGTTTGCTAATTGTGTAGTGACCGGAACGAGTTATCTAAGAAAAGGACGAAATAAATAAAGCCAAAACGACAAAACGGATCACGGAAATGGAAAAGCGTGGGAAAGGGACAAAGTCACGTCAAAGCACAAGTCGTGGAAAGAGTCAAACAAAGGTCAACCCCGACAATCCAAAGGTCAAAGTGAAGAAGAAAAAATATGTTTTGGGGCCAATATTTGACAAATCTATATACTTATTTAATGAGAGGAAAAAAGGAAGAAAACAGAAAAAAGAAAATAATTGCAAGGGCCCAATCTGCCAATACATCATAGATTATACACAAGGGTCATTCCTGCCAACCCTACAAAGATGTAACCCAAAAGGGAAACTTATCTTGCAAAAGCCCTTATATAACATTCGGTGGTGGTTATTATGCCCCCCCATAGTTGTTCCAAACGTGTATAAACACTAAGGAGAAATTTGCAAAGGACAAGTATATCTTTGTAGGACCAATTGTTGACAAACCCCAAAGCCTCACACCCCGTTTTGAAAAACACTGTACATCTTTTTTCCTTCAACTATTTCCGAGCAAAACTGTATATAATCCCCCCCTTCCTGTCATTTTTCAACCTCGGTTGACCCCAACATAAACACTCCCAAAAACCATCACCATAACTAAAACACCACCCATACTACACATGGTCCTCTATGTCCACGTCTGGCCAGTCCTAAAATCCCTAAACCGTTCTAAGGTTGTTTTAAAAAAATAAATTTTCGGGGGAATTGGTGTGCAAGCAAAGACCTCAGTGGTGCTTTGGATTGCTTTATGTTTATAACTCTCACAACAAAAACAAAACGTCAGTTTTGTGTCTACAAAGAACACAGAAGTGAAGTAAAGAAGGGAAGACCAAAACCCCTAGCTTATTTGGCTATTAAAAGACTTTGTAAGCCATTGTGGAAAAAGTAAGAGTTTGTAGTTTTTTAGGTGTGTAGTTTTTGGTTCAGTTTATATTTTTTAATTAATGTACTTGTATATCTTTTTAATGAAAATTCAGTTTAGTTTTTCTATTGTGTTTTAAGTTACTTGTGTCTCTTTAGAAAACCATATTAAGCTGTTTAATATTATGCACGTTAACCTGTTTATAACAAAGATGTGTGATACAAAAATTTTTAAGATGAATTTTAAAAAGAAAAAAAAAAAAGTCACTGTTTTATAAAGGATATGAATGAGCAAAAATGGACGAGGTCTCATTGGTATTATTATGCTTAGTCTAGGTTATTTATAGCCTAATGGGTAGGTTTTAAGAGCTTATTTTGGTACTCATAATTCTGTTTTGAGCCAAGGATCAAAGTATGCTTTACTTTTTTAAATTTTTGCTTAAAAATTACTGGTAGCATTGCTTATTTTTTGCTTTTTTATTATGTCATTCTTGTGGCTTTTTTGTGTTTTGTTATGCTTTATATGTGACTATTAGTTGCATTGTTTCATTTACTTACCATTTGCTTTAAAATTTGAATTAGTATAGCTTATTTATGTTGTAGTTATAAGCTATTAAGTGCTCTATTTTTTCTGTTTTCACTTTTTATTATCTAATGATTGCATGTTAGCTAGGGGACTTTAAAAATTTAAATGCTTTTAATTTTCAGTTTTTACAAAGGTTACAAACCAGGTTTTTAATATATAAAGGGGTGTTGGGTTAAGCCCAAAATGGGTCAAAGAGAAATGTCATGGTTGTGGCAGATTTGGCCAAAGTTAGAGTCAATCATTATTAAGCTTATTTAAGGCTGTTTTCCGAAATCTTTAAGTTCAAAATAAAAATGTTTTTTTTCAAGTTTTTCTAAAAGTGTTTATTAAATTTGTTGGTTGGTTTTTAGAGAAGCACAAGGTGATTATTGGAGATAAGCCCTTGTAACCTGCGTTAGGCTTCAAATTATGTGTCATTTGTGAGTGCATAAACTAACTAGCCAAAGCATTAGGAGTTCCTTGTGTTTTGTATAATTTTGTCAAACTTTTTTCTTAGATGTTTCCATAATGGCAAATGAGTCCCCATTTCATTTCAAGTAAATCTGAAGGTAAATTTAGTGGGTGAGGTTATAAAATGTGACAAGCGTTCTATTTACTTGGTGTCTTCATATGTTTTAAACCTAGTTTTTCAATGTGAGTTTATTTGAAAGGCTTATTTTATAGTGTCAATATATGTCCTATTTTTTGATCATGTCCCCTGGTGCTAGGGGGATTTTTTCTATCCCTCTTATTCGTGCTTATTTGGGGGCCTTCCAGCCCCACGCTTTTGGATATTTCTTTAAATTCCAATGAAGCTCTTTTATTAAAGCCTTAGTTTGTAGACTAGAACGCACTCAGGTTGGCTTATATTTAAGCTTCAAAATTAGGCTTTTGATCCCTTTTTTTTTTCTAGCATAGTGTAGGAAAATAGCTTAATTTCTTTTTTTAGCTTATTAGGTGCTCATTAGTGGTTGATTTTAGCTTCTTCTTGCTTATTAGTTTCCATTGTTGCCTGTGCTAGCTTATTTGTCCTTTCCCATTGTTTATTGTGTGCCTTAATGTTTCCTCATCAAAAGAAAAGCCAACCATTTTTGCCTAGCCTGTACTAACACTCTTAAGTTAGTTTTGGGGTTTCGTTTTACTTGCTTGAGTGTTTAAGCCAACTTCTGGCTTATTGGGTTTCTTTTAATTTGCTTATTTTTGTTCTGGAAACCTCTAATTTATAGAGCAGTAGATAAATGATAGTCTTATTGTTGGTTGTGTTAAGTTGTGTGTGCGTCATTTTGCCTTTATTCTTTGCTTATCGTGTTCATAAAAGGTCATAAGATATAAAGCAGATTTTAAGCCTTAGCTTAATTTAGTTTCTGGCAAACAAAAGCCCCTTTTCAGCTTATTTTTTTTTGCTTTTCTCAAAGATGTTGCAATTATGAAACAATGATAACTTACCATGGTGCCTATCCCAGTTTGTGTAAAAAGTTTTTGTAAAAAAAAAGGGGATATAAAGGGTGAAACCCGGTGTGAGCAAAGACTCGAACCCGGGCTCTGCAACCCTTCAATACAACTCTTTTTTTCAACAACTACCCCTTACCGCTGTAGCCATTGGGCGACTTCTACGTTAGGTCCCAAGTGGTTAGCTATTTAACCCTCTTTTGACCCCTTTTATGCTATAAGCTCTTTCGAGCTTATTCTTCGGCCTTATTTATGAGCGTATTTTGGGTTTCTTATTTTTTCTATTGGTAGTTGAGGATCAAGTATTTTAGGTAATTTTTCAGATATTTTAAAAATAGTACTTAGTATTTTTTTTAATTTGATTTCGTTAAAGTATTTAAAATTCTTAAAAATAAAAAGTTATCAAAAAATATATTTTTCTCTTTTAGAAAATTCTTCTTAGTTCTTATTGTATCGTTAGGAAAAATATAATATCTTTCGTAGGGTTAAAAAAATTTTTGTAAACTTTTGTTTTTTTTTAAAGAAAGGGTCTCCCGGGTAAGGATCTTGACTTGACGTTTTTGGGTCAATTGAACACTCGTTTTCAGTCTAGTCATTTTTACTAATTTCTTCAATAGTTTATGTCCCTAGAGTGGTTTAGTAAGTAAAAATTTTTTTTGGTAGGGTTAATTGTTGTACAAGATTTTAGGTTTTTGACCCCTTGTTCGGGATTCCTGCTCTCGTTTTTCAATTTAATTTCATAATTTTTAGGTTTTTCTCAATAGTTTGTGTTGGGTTATTGACTTAATTTAGATTTCAACATTCTCAAATCAATTTAAATCTCGTTCAAACTCCGCATTTTCCGGTGTATCGATCTCCAATCAACAGCCTTGTGGGGATAATCGAACCCCTAGGGAATTCAGGGTCAAAACATTCTATACTACTTCTCGGTTTCATTGATTGTGTTTTTAGATTATACTTACTATATATTTTATATTCTTTTATATATTATTATATTAAAAGATATAGTTTAAAATTAATCAAATCAATCATCCAGCCCTAAGGCACTTATTCAAGAAGCAAGATGCTAAACCACGCCTTATTTGATGGATCTTACTTCTACAAGAATTCGACATAGAAATCAAAGACAGAAAAGGAACGGAAAATGTTGCAGCCGACCATTTGTCCCGAATTGAAAATGTGTGAAAAACAAGCTATGGTCAGTGAAGTCGATTGACAATTTTCCTAGAGAAGAAACCTGAGGAATCAACACAAAGATAAACTTGGTTGCAGACTTTGCAAACTATTTGTCGGTGATATTTTACCAAAAGGGTAACGACATTACCAACATAAGAATATATTTTTACTCCAACCTCAATCATCTACTTGGGAAGAACCTGTTATCATGTTTCAAAAGTATATTATGACGGTATGCTCAAAACGATATATATCTTGGACCAGACATCCCGAACCATTTTAGATCAATGTCACACGGACCGACTACGATGTGGACCATTATGGACTCAAATAACTGCTAAAAATAGTCCTTGACTCAGGGATTATACTGGCCTGAACAATAATTCAAAGAAGTCTTACTCTGTTCGCTTTGCGAAGCGTGCTCAAAAGAAAGTAATAATTAGCAAAACGTGCATTTGAGATGCCCTTAAAAACATTCAAAAGTAGTGAATTTTTTTAGAGAAATATGAGGTTCTGTACTTTATTGGGACATTTCCCTAAGTCATAAAAGTTTGAATTCCATTTTAATTGTCGCGGTAGATTACGTATCTAATGGTGCTGAAGCCTAGGCTTTCACCAACCAATGATGACTTCGAGTATGTTGTTCGCCTTGTTAAAAACGCATTTTGCCGTTATGGAATGCACAGAACGTTCTTATCAACGATCGATAGGTTACTCACTTCTACATCAAGATAATAAAGAGAACAATGAAAAGATAGGGAGTTAATCACCTTTTTTCACATCATTATCATCCTTCATACTAGTGGTGTCAATGTTAAAAACACGAACAAAGCTCTTAAAAGAATTCTTGAAAAACTATTAAGACAATTATGCTATTTTTTGGTAAGAAAACTTGATGAGGCTTCTGTGGGCTTTTCCACACTGACTACATCACCTACCGGTACCACACCTACAACAGATTATACCTGAGTATATGTCCATCATTATGTAAATTAAGCATATCAACTTCTGGATAACATGAAACCTAAATTGTCCAAAAACTTTAAAAAGGTTAAACCCTAACATGCAAGAAAGTTGTTAAAATAGAAATCTTGAAATCTCTTGGATCCAGTATTATATATCCTATTGCCGATATAGTCCTTGGGTTAGTCCTATTCACTGTGTGTACCAAACAATGGGTGGATTACGTTGTAACCACAAAAATGGATTGAACTTGTTCCAACAAGAACCGTTACGGGTTGGCGAGCATGCATCGATTATCGTAAACTCAATGAAGCAACCGCAAACGATCACTTCCCTTTGCCATTTATGGATTAAATGTTAGAAAAGATCACAGGGAATAAATATTTCTGTTTCCTCGATGGTTTTTGGCTATTTTCAAATTCCTATCGATCCTAATGATCAAGAAAAAACAACATTTACATGTCCTTTCAGAACATACGCTTATAGGCAAATGCCTTTCGGGTTATGTAATGCTCCTGCCATATTCCACAAGGTGAGCTATGTTGGCAATCTTTCATGTTATGACGAATATCGTCGCAAGTGATTCATGGATGATATTCTGTCTTCGGAAAATCTTTCGGAAACATGTCTACAACAACCTCGATTAAAATGCTTCAGCGTTGTATAAGTGCTCATCTGGTCATTTAACTTAAGAAAAAAGTGTCACTTCATGGTTAAAGAAGGAATTATGCTTGGACACAAAGTGTCTAGTGCAGGACTTGAAGTCGACAAAGCAAAAATCGATGTAATCTCAAAACTTCCACCCCGACCAATATTAAAGGTATTAGAAGCTTTCTCGGACATGCCGGTTTTTATCGACGTTTCATTAAGATTTCTTTTTTAAAAATTGCCCGAACGAACCTCTTACTAAGCGGCTTTGACAAAAGATACTCCATTCGAATTTGTTGATGTATGTCAAAAAAACATTTAATTTACTGAAGGAAAAACTCACAATGTGCTTGTGATTGTAAAGCCCAAATAGGATTCTTCCATTTTGTGAAACTTATGTGTGATGCAATTAAGGTGATTTCGTTGTAGGAAGGTTTTAGGCCAAAAAGATTGGTAAATTTTTTCACTCCAGATCTACTTCGCAAGGTAAAAACTTCTTAATCAGGTTTCAACAAAAAATACACCGTAACCAAGAAAGGAGTTATGAGTTGTAGTTTTTGCATTCGACAATTTCGAGATATCTTATCTTATTTCTCTCAAAAACTTTTGTTCACACTGATTCATGGTATGTGTTTAATTACACAACACCTTGTTACCTTAAAACAAGTTAATATAACCAAAAGGACTTAAAATACCAAAAATATACTTGTGTTGACTAATTGGTTGTTGCAGGAGGAACGGATATCAAAAGAAAAGGGACATAAATCAAAGCCCTAAACGACAAAAACCAGACCGGAATGGAAAAGCGTGGAAAAGACAAAGCAAAACCCTCCACTGCTATCCAAGCAAAGCCCAAGCTGTTGAAAAAGTCACCAAGTCAAACCGACATATCCATATAAGTCATAAAAGTAAAGAAACATATGTTTTACAGGCCAAAATTGCCCAAATCCCTAACTTATTAATGAAGGAAAAAGAAAGAAAATACTTGCAAGGGCCCAATCTGCTAATTCCATCAAGATATACCCACAATGGGCATTCTTGCCAAACCCTATAAAGATGTAAACCCAAATGAGATTATACTTGCCTAAAGCCCTTTATAACATTCGGGGGGTTATTCTGCAAGTTTCCAAACTTGTATAAACACTTGGGGGGTATTTTTGCCAAGTCCCAAAACGTTTAATAACACAAGGACGTGTGATGCAACAAACACTATATCCATGAGGGACCAATCCTGTCAAAACCACAATCTCACAACTGTTTTTGAAAGTACTGTATATCTTCATCAAGCTTTCCCGCCAAAGCTCCTAAACCCCAAACCTGTCACTTTCATACTCCATTGACTTCCCACATCCCTCCAAACATTTCACAATCCTAAACCCTACCCCCCACATGGGTATGCCAAGCTGGCAATCCAAAAACCCACCAATTCGATCAAAGGGTTTAGATTTAAGGCCTTGGGCACCAAGACATTCCAAGGGCTAGGATTGCTTTGAGTTTCTACTCTCACAACAAACACAAGTCATTTTTGTGTCTACAAAGAAGCACAAGGAAAGAAGACAAGAGAAAAAAAAAACTCTAGCTTATTTTTGGCTATATAAGCTTTTGTAAGCCATTGTGGCAAAGGGGGGAGATTTAGTGTTTTTTTAAGTGTAGTTTTTCAGCTTAGTTTAGTTTTCAACTAAAATCACTTTGATGTACTTGTACCTTCTTTTTAATGAAAATTCAGTTTAGTTTTACATTGTGTTCTGAGTTGCTTGTGTCTCTTTAAAAAACCATATAAGCTTTTAATATAAGTACTTTAACCTGTCTTTAAAAGCTGTGATACAAAAATTTAAGAAAAATTTAAAAGAAAAAAGTCACTGTTTGATAAAGGATGAATGAGCAAAAATAGATGGCTCATTGGTATGCCTAGTCTAGCTTATTTATAAGCTAATGGGTAGGTTTTAGAGCTTATTTAGGCACTCATAATCCTGTTTTGAGCAAGGATCAAGGTATGCTTTCTTTTTAAATTTTTGCTAAAAAATTACTGTAGCATTGCTTATTTTTCAGCTTATTAATGACCTCTTGTGCTTATTTGTGTTTAGTTATGCTTATAGGTGCCTATTAGTTGCTCCAGTTTCATTTACTTACCATTTGCTTAAAATTGCTTAGTATAGCTTATTTCTGTTGGTAGCTTATTAGCTTTTTCAAAGTGCTTATTTATGTTTGCTTTTCACTTTTTATTATATAATATTGCATGTTTAGTGGTTATCTTTAAAACTTAGAGCTTAATTCAGTTTTTGTAAAAGTTAAAATCCGTTTTTAAAACTTAAAGGGGTGTTTGGGATAAGCCCAAAATGGGTCAAAACAGAAATGTTATGGGTTGTGGCCATTTGGCCAAAGTTGGTTAGCATTCTTATGCTTATTTAAGTCTGTTTTTCCAAAGTTTTTTAGTCTAAAAACTGTTTTTCAAGTTTTTATAAGTATTCTTTAGGTCTGTTGTATTTTTGAGAAATACAAGAGCTTATTTGGATAAGCTCTTGTACACTTGAGTTTTGGTTTAAAAAGTGTGTCATTTGTGTGTCTAAACAAGTTGTTAAAAAAGTGCTTTGAGTCATTTGATTTCCTAAGTCAAAACTGCCAACAATTTGGTGTCCTTTTTTTTAAAAGAAAAAGCTCTTTTTAAGAACAAAAATCAGCAGTCTTAAATTGTTTTTAGCAAATGAAAGTTTGGATATAAGCTCTTCACAAGCCATTTTTTATCTGTTTACCATTTATTCTTCATTTTGAGCTTATTTGACAGCTTATTTTAAGCTGTCAATATAAGCCCCCTTGTTTTTAGATTATTTGCCCTGGTGCTAGACACCATTTTCAAGCCCACCTTTTTAGCTTATTTGACCTTAAGCCCCTAGATCTTTTTAGCTTTTTAGATTACCCCTAGGTCTAACTATAAGCCCCATCAAGCTTAGACCTTAGGAAGCCCTTTTGATTGCTTATTTTTAAGCTCAAAGTAGGCTCTTTGACTGTTTCAGTAAGCATAGTGTAGGAAATTGCTTATTTTCTTTTCTGGCTTATTAGGTGTTTACTAATGGTTTAATTTAGCTGATTTTAGTTATAGTTGCTTATTAGGATTAAGTTTTCCCTTGTTTTTAGCTTATCTTGCCCCTTAACAAGTTTAGTAGACTTAAAATTTACCCTAGCAGTACTAACTCCAAAGTTAGTACTGCTGAGTGTTTAAGCCAACTTCTGGCTTATTGGGTTTCTTTCATTTGCTTATTTTGTTCCTAGAGATTCATATTATTTGAGTGTTAAGCTGTGTGTGCTCATTTTCCAACTTTGCTTGCTTATTTTGTGTTAACAGTCAAAAAGATTTAGCCATTTTAGCCTTAAGCTTATTTAAGCTTTCTGTTAGTTTTAAGCCATGTTAGCTTATTTAGGTTGTAGATAATCATTAGTGCTTATTTATGGATAGGTTTGATATTCATTAAGTTTATTTGTTCAAAAGTTAGCTTAGTGTCTAAAAAGTCAAAAGCCATAAACCTTTTATAGCTTTAGCTACTGTCTGTTTTAAAAGCCCTTTTCAAGCGCTTATTTATAAGCATTCTCAAATGTGTAGATATGTAAATTGTTTAGCTCAAGGAGCTTAACAAAGGTTGTTTGAAAGTTTTTGTAAAAAAAAAAAGGGAGATAAGGGAAATCGCCGGGTGGCAAGACTCGAACCCGGGCCTTCTGACCCTCAATTACACTCCATTTTATAACACTCTCATTACCGCTGTGCACCTTGGGTTCAATTTTCTTTTTGAAGAATTTGGGCACTTAGTTATTTAAGGGTGTTTTAACCCTTTAAGCTATAAGCTCGTTTGAGCTTATTTTCGGCTTATTTATAAGCCGAATTTTGGGGTTCTTATTTTTCGTAGGATAGTTGTAGTGCAAAGTAATTTAGGTAATTTTTTCAGAATTTTTAAAAATAGTTTAGTATTTTTTATAATTTAATTTAGTTAAAAGTTTTAAAAATTCATAAAAAATACAAAAATTATCAAAAAATATTTTTCTTTTATAGAAAATTTTCTTTAGTCTTAATTTAGTAGGTAAAATTTAAAAACATTGTAGGATTAATTTTGTAAATTTTGTTTTTTAAAGGGACGGGACATCGGGTACGATTTTTTGTCTTGACTCGTTTTGGGTTCAAACGTCCTACGTTTAAGTCTAGTCTTTTCTTTCTCATTTTTAGGTTTCCCTTCGAGTAAGTTTAGAAGTAAAAATTTCTTTGTAGGGTCAATTTTGAAGATTTTAGGTTTTTGACCCCTTGTTCGGGATTCGTGCTTTCGTTTTTTTTGCTTAATTTCATAATTTTTAGGTTTTTCTTAATCGTTTTTGTTTGTTATTGTTTAACTTAGCTTTCCACACTCTCAAATCATTTCTCTCATTCAAACTCCATCTTCGACTGTATCGTTTCTCCAGTCCAGCCTCGTTGGGATATACGACCTGGGAAATTTCTATACTACTTCTCGGTTTCATTGTTTGAGTTTTTAGGATATACTGACTATTATATTTTATATTTTATTATATATTATATATAAAAGGTGTGGTTCAAAAATATATCAATCAGTTGCTGTCGGTAGATTATTTCGATTAAGTATTCTCCGAGTGTTGGTGGTGTCAAAAACCTCGGGACACTTTAGCTGATGAGCTTTAGTGTAGTTCCGAGAAGAAAGGTCGCTACTTGGAAAAGTTGCTCACCAATGAGGATCATTAAATTTGTTTGATGTTTTGCGTGCTTTGAGTATGTATTATTTATTTAACGGTAAATCTAATAAATTCGGCCCTAAATGGGGGGAGTATCCCGCTTATTACATTGCTGATACATTCTCCTGTTGGGTCTCACACCTGATAACTAAGTCAAATCGGGTGGGATTCTATCGAGAATATGCTGGTTGGGGGGTGATTAGTTTTTCCCAGATTTCTTTGAAATTTCATTATGACATAAACTATGATACTTTCTAAAATGTCGATCTAAATGTTAACTTAAAAATTAAGCACAATTCACTCTTATTGAATAAGTGTCGCGGAGAAAAAGTTGACAAAGTAATAGTTATAAGTAGTGTTAGCATCTTTACTTGTACTTAAACGGTGATTTAGTTTGAAGTTAGTTGGACTAGTGAATAATCGGGGACGATGAATTTATATCCTATTCGGACATCCGTATTTTTTTTCTATGGGCGCTTCTCATTCTATTATCCAGTGTTTGATAAAAATAAAGGAAGTCAAACAGGTAGTTAAGAAATGAAAAAGAAAAATCCAAAAATATTAGGGATAGTGAGTGTACATATAAAAAAATTGGTGAATAGATACGGACTTGTCAGAGAACTATTAATTCTTTATTTCCCTTGACGAAACACTTAGCTACTTTTCGAGGTTTTAGTTCAAGGGGATCGCTGATTCATTGTTTGTAAAGTTTACTTCATAACATTGCGTGAGGACCGACAATTACTTAGTTTTAGTATGGGGGATTTGGTATGTGCTTATTGACACTATACTTTTTCATAAAATACGATACTTAAATGTACCAAAACAGACAAAAACTGCCCCCAAATATTGTTTGTTTTGCATTTGTGTCGTGGCAGGAATACGGATATCACTAACAATTCAAGGCGAAAAAACAAAGCCAAAAAACGAAAATTGGAGCACAGAATGGAAAGTGTGAAGCGAAGCAAAAATCGAAGCCAAAAAGTCAATCAAGTCAAAAAGTCAACAGAAAAGTCAAACAATCAAAAGTCAAGAGGAAGTCAAAATCAGAAGAAATATAACTTGAGGGACCAAAAATGCCAAATCCCTAAGTGTATTACAAGAAGAAGAAGCTACAGGGTGGGATTTTGTTAATTAAATCAAAATACCAGTAGAGGGACTTAACCTGCCAAATCCCACTTACTTCTATTACACAAGGACTGAGTTTGCAAACATTCTTATATGGTTGAGGGGCTACTTTTTTCCAAGTCCAATATTGTATCACTTTAAGGATGAATTTTGCAAAAGAAGAATCATATAATGGGGACACAATCTTGCCATTTACCCCAATCTCTAACCCCAAACCCAGAATACAACCCTTTTACATACAAAGGCTCAAGCCCCATTTTTCGCTCACGGGTTTCTTTCCACACCTTTTGACCTGAATCTTCATTCATAAACCCTGGATAAAACATTCCCCTCACCTCAACTAAACCCCTAAACATGTACATGATGCATTACTTATAAATTTTTCTAATTATATACAACAAAATTTTTAATGATGGAGATGGACTTGGAAAAAGGATTAAGAGGATGGGATTTTGGTTAGATTTGGTCTAAGAATGCTCTCACACAACAAAACACATTGTGGTTTTTGTCTCACCAAAAGAAAGTAACACAACTGAAGACCAAAGATATGAAGATAACTGTATAATAGGACCCTTTTGTAAAGCCAAAAAAGGTTATTTTCTAGATTATTGTACGTTTAATGTAATTTTTTAATTAAGTCATTTTAGTCTTTTAAAAGCGTATTGAAACTATTCTTTTCAGCTTTGTATTGTTTTTAAGAATTAATGAAGCAATGAGTTTTTTTTATGTTAAAATCCAATTGTTGAATTCCAAGTTCTCAAGTTATTAACCAGTGCTTAATTGTGTTTTAAAAGCTTTCAATATAGCTTAATGATAAGCTGTTTTCACTAAGTAACTTAAAAAGGTTAAGTAGTTAAGGAGAAATAAAAAAAAAGGTCACCCAAAAATACCACAACTTACTTTTTTGGATGATAAGCAAACAAAGGATGTGCTTATGGACATTACTAGCTTGTCTTTGACAAGCTAGAGCTTGTAGATCAGCTTGTAAAAGCTTAAGCAGCCCTGTTTAAGCAAGGGTGTTGTAAGTCTCTCTTTTTCTCGATTTTCTTACTTACTGTAGAACTGCTTATAGAGCTTATTTGTTACTTATATTTGCTTATTTATGCTTTATTATGTTGTTTAGTGCTTATCCTGCTTAGATTTCAGTTCAAAAATGATTTGTGCAACTTTCCTAGTTAGTACTAGTAGCATGTGTAGTTAATACTGTTAGATTAATTTAGCTTATTTAAGTGCTTATCACTGATTGAAATCTGCTCATAAGTACTTTATTTTGTCATTTGATAATCTGTTTTTAACAAATTAGGATCCAATCAGCTTGAAATAAAATGACTTTTGAAAACTTTGTTTTGTGTTCAAAAAGCTCTCAATACAGCTTGTTTATAAGCTGCTTTAATTAAGTAAATTTAAAAAGTTAAGTAGTTAAGAGAAAATCACAAAAATCACTCTCAAATACACCACAGCTTATTTTATGGATGATAAGCCAGTTCTGGATGGGCTTATGGACTCTCACTAGCTTGTTTTATACAAGCTAGAGCTTGTAGATTCTTGGTTTAGCCCTGTTTTGAGCAAGGGTGTTGTAAGTCTCTCTTTTTCTTGTTTTTCTTATTTACTGTAGAACTGCTTATTAGTGCTTATTTGTTACTTATGTTTACTTATTTGTGCTTTATCAGAATGTTTAGTGCTTATCTTACTTAGTTGTTAGTTTAAAAGTGATTTGTGCAACTTTCTTAGTTAGTACTGTTAGTTCATTTAATAAAACTGTTAGTTTTGAGTTAACACTGTTAGAAAAATTCAGCTTATTTAAGTGCTTATTCTTAATTAAAGTCTGCTTATAAGTGTCTTATTTTGTTATTGGATAATCTGTTTTTAATCAGTATGAAAAGAAAAATGACTTTTGAAAACTTTAAGAGGTTTTTAGAACTAGCGGTACTAACTTAGAACTAGCGGTACTAACTTTTAAAGCTAGCGGTACTAACTTTTAGTTAGTACCGGTAGTTCACCAATTTTTGATCTCACTTTTAGGATAGTTAGATTAGGTTTTAGGTTATGATTTTTTGAGCATAAGCTCATTGGAGGGTGAACTAAATCTGTTTGAGGTTTGTTTAAAGTTTTGAGCTTATTTCAGTAGCTTATTTTAGGTCTAAAAGTGCTTATTTTCATTAAAATCCAAAAAATAGTAGTGTAGTCATTTGTGCTTATTGTGCTTATTTCAGTGGCTTATTTAAAAAAGTGAATAGGTGGGCTTAATAAGGACTCATTAGTGAGCTTATTTCCAAAAGCCCACTTTTCAGTTTGGCTTATTGGTGATTTTAGCTTATTTTTATTTTTGCTTATTTAAGAAAAAGTTAGAGTTTACTACTTTTTGATGCAAATCGAGTTAAGTTAAGTTGTGTTTGGTTGAAAAAGCTTTTTGGAATCAGATTAAGCAACATATAAGCTTTCCAAAACATCTCTCCTTTTTGAATTTGAGCTTATTTTGAGTTTGTAGTGTCCAAAATACCAAAAACCAAAAGTTTAAGCAACTTTCTGCAATCAGCAGCTTAATTGGCTTTTTGGAGCTTATAAAGTGCTTATTTTCGCAAGGTGTCTTTATTAAAGTTGCTTAAAAACATGTTGTGAACAACTTTCGTCGGTGTTTGGGCGTTTTGGCTAAAAACGACTTTTAAAATCAGCAAGATTTGGGGACTTGGACAAAAATCGGGATTTGTGGTTCAGGGTAAAAAAAAATAAAATTAATTTTGGTCTTTTGGAGTCACAAATAGTACCATGTCGTTAGTCCATTGTTAGTCCTTGTTAGGTTAGTTTAAATATTAGTTAGGTTTAGTTTTTTATTAGTTTTATTAAGCTTTTAACCATTAGATAACATTTTGAGTTTTTTAATTTTGTTAAATTTCTGCACTTTTTTCACCACTTATTAATTTTTATAAAATTTAAGTTAAAATTTTTTAGTCTCTAGGAAATTATATTATAGTTTGTTTAATCATTTAAATCTTAAAAAAATTCATAAAAAATAAAATATTAATCAGAAAAATATAAACTTTTTTATAAAATGTTAAAAGTTTAGTAGGTTCATTTTTTCAAAAATTCATTTTCTAAAGAACGGGATTTGTCCCCGTTTTTGTTTTGACTCGTTTTTGGGTCAAACGACCTCCGTTTTTAGTCTAGTTTTTTTTAAACTTCGTTAATTGTCACTAGAATCAATTTAGCCTTTAAATTTGTTCTATGGTTTAAATTGCAAAATTTAGGTTTTTGAACCTCGTTTTTCGCACCCGTTTTAGGTTTTAAGTTATTTAGCTTTCGTTTTTAGGTTTTATTTAATCTTTTGGCTTATTTTAACTTTAGAAATAGAAAACCAAAGCCTAACCTGATCAAATTCAAACATCGAATATCATTCGTATTCGATTTCCATTCAAGACTCGTTGGACATAACGACCCTGGAACTCATACTTCCGGTAACATATATATATTATTTTTGTGAACATTTGACCAATCCTTGGCCAAAGGTATTTGGTTGATTGTTTGCTTATATTATATATATATTAATCAACGAATCAGCCATCCTCCAAAATGAAAGTCATTTTGTACCTCAACTTTCATAAACCAAAGACAAGGACTAGTCTTGCAATTACCCTAAACTCACACCCATTTTTACCCCTTCAGTTATAAAAGAAAAAGGCGCGAAATTTTGTTTCACTATTCACCCGTCTTCCCCAACTTTACCACACAGTCAAAATCAAAGGCCTTTTTCTTAATAAAGGGTGATTTTAGACAATTTCAAGGGATTCAACAAGATGGCAAGGTTCAAGTTAGTCAAATCAAGCGCCCTCATTGGCTCACTAATGCCACGTGAACTCAAAGAAGCACAAGGATTGATGAAATTTACACTAAATCTACTCTCAGAAGTAACACAAGCTGTCACATCACGGATTGCCACGCTGGCAATCCGTGTGTGCACAAACTTGATCAAACGGCCAAGATCAAAGCTCCAATGATTGGAAAAATGGATGGCTATGATTGGCAGGAGCGTGTAGAGCAAGGAAGACCTAGAAGGTTCAGAGAAGGGCTATAAATAGCACACACTTCTCACACACACACAATCTAGTTAGCTCATTAATTTTTAGCTAATTAGTTTAGCTTATGAAAGTTCCTTTTAATTTACATTTAAATCCTTTTGTAAGTTCTTTTCAGTAATGTAACAAGCTTCTAGTTAATAAAATTGAACTTTTACTTTCCAATATTCTGTCAAAAGCTCTTGTTTTATTCATAAGCTCTTTAATGTTACGCTACTGTTTTGATAAGCTAATTACAAGCTCTTATTAGTCTCTAAGCTAATAATTGAGCTTAATCTTAATATACCTAAACCTTAAAAACAGCTTAAAACCTTAACCACTTTGGACTTATAAGCTTTGGAAGAGAAGCCTATCATGGAAGGGCTTCTATGGACTTTACTAGCTTATCCTTATGGATAAGCTAGAGCTTGTAGCTGCTTAATTGAGTTTAGCTTTTGTTTAGCTGAGGCTTAAAGTAAGTTTTCATTTATTATCTTATGTTCTTTAATATTTAGTTTTATAAGTGCTTAATATTGTAAATTTGCTTATTTGCCTTTTTATTTGAGCTTATCTGATCTTATTCTAGCTTATTAGGTATATTTACTTATCTGTTTTTAGCTTAGGTAGCTTAACTCTTAAATTTTAATTACTTGTCTTAAAAATCACTAAAAAGCCAAAAAAATAGATAGCTTAGCCTTAGATTCTTAATTCTAGCTTAAATTGATTGTGGATTTATGCTTATTAGTTTTGTTATAAGCTAGTATTTATCTGGTATTAAAGCTTAGATCTCTAAATTTCCATTTCAAAAGCTTAAGTAAATTCTGTCAAGAAATAAAGGGGTGTTTGGATTTAGCTTGTTTGACCTTTTAAAGTCAAAGGTATTTTGTGAATGCACTTTGGTTAGCTTAATTATCTTATTTGATTAGGATATAAGTTGGTTTGTACTGTCAGTTTAAGCTCATAATCATTTTAAGGCTTATGTTTCTTGTTCTAGCACCAGGGGACTTTTCCTTTTGATTTCACTTGTGAAAATTTGAACCAAGCCATCCAAGGCTTGGTTCTTGCTTGATTAGAGTTTAGACTCACTCAAATAGAGTGTCTAAGTGTAGGATTACCTCTAAAGGTATCCTGCATTTATGCTTGCCCCTTTGCCATTTGCATCAGCAGTGGTAACACTCAGTTACTACTGCTGTCTTTTAAGCTTTAATTTAGCCTAGTATTAATAGTTTTTAATCCTTCAAATTTAGTAGAATCTTCGCTTATATATAGCTTAGTTTTAGATTAATGTTCTATTTTTCATTATCAGCGGGGTTGGGGGGGGGGGGGGGGGTTGTTTAGGGTTAATTCACTCTTTAAAGTCATCAAAATTCCAAAAATACCAAAAACAGTAGTAACTTAGATTAGCTTTTAATTTTATAAGCTTAGCTTACTTAGACCTGTTTTTATTACTTGAACTCATAGCTTATAAGTGGTTAGTTAATACACCATAAGATCAGCTTCTGTCTTAGCTTATTGAGTATTAGAGTTTGTCTTATTTTTGAACTTTTTGAGTTACCTACTTAGTTTAGCTTTTTAATCTCCTATTTCAGTTAGCTTAATGTGTTTTCAGCTCAAGCAGCTTTTCATTTTTAGCTTGTATACATCATAAGCTTCATAGGTCAGCTTTTAGTTTGCAAGTTGAGTTTAATTTGAGCTTTTTGCAACTGTTTTAGTTGAAATAAGCAAAAGTGAGTTTAAAACTCCACTTTCTGTTGACAGTTTCTTTCAAAAGCTTTTAAGAGCTTATTTTTGGTTTAGAGCTTTGTGCCTTCCATTAAATTTGCTCACATTACTTGTATTATAACTTTTATTCTTGAGAGTTTTTGAAAACATAAAAAAACATTTGATAGCACAAAAAAGGCGTGTCTCTGCCACCTTAGACCCATGACCTCAAGCTCACACACACACACCCAACGTTTTAACCCATATGTTTCTACAAAGCAAGAGCTCATCCATCCACAAAGTAAGATCACGTCGCTCCCCAATCCATCTAAATACTTATACCTTTTTTTATTCTCCCCTATTTCCCTTTAGAGATCTGTCTTTAGGATCAGCCTTATCTTGACCGATTCATAGCTATATAATATGCGAGGACATTAATAGTTATAAGTCTTGAGATCTCATACTTTTAATTTTTCTCCTTTGATATTTAACAAACTACTAGATTTTCCCTCGTAATTTCTTTTGCATTTTTCCATTAAGTGAGATTTATTCTTATAAAGAAACTCAAGCACTACAATAATTTTTTAAATCTAATTTATCTTATAATACAGCAGGTTTATTTAATAATTCGAAATAACACTTCTAAAACAACATATCGAAAAAAAAGAGTTCAGCAAAACATTCAAAAAACAATATAGTCATTACGACAATATAGAGATTAATTCTTTTCTATATTTACATTCAAAAATCATTTCAACACTTTTAGATTTGATAATTCTTCATTTTAAGCCTTTATTTTAATTTTTAAAAATAGGATTTTATTTTAAAAATAAGTCAAAAATAGTTTTCTGACTTTTTAAGTTACTTTGACTTATTTTAAGTTTAAAAATCATTTTCTAAATTATTTAGGATAATTTGTCTACTTCCCCCTCACCTCCCATATTACGTTGTGCCACAATGGAATCTTTTATTAGTCATATTTTTCCTCAAGCTTTGACCATAATATTTTTTGTGTTGTAGTTATACAATATTGAACGAAAAATTCTACCACGAAAAATAATATTCAAAACTCTATCCATTCATGATATCTTGCATCAATGTATCATATAACATAAAAGAAATCATTAAGGTCAAAGATGAAAGAAAAAAGACTTTGAAAGTCAATAGTGGACATTTATTTAGGGACGGAGGGAGTATTTTTTAGGATTTAATTAGATTAAAATAGTTTTTAATTCATAATAAATTCAAAAAGTAATCAAAAAAATGTTTTTCCTTTTCTTAAAAGTTTCTTTTGTCCTAATTTAGGTTTAGAAATTTAGTTTGCATTTTTAGGAGTTAATTCTAGTGTATTTGCTTATTTGTTTTATTTTATTTGTTCCCGTTAATTAATTTAAGTGTTTAATTGCTTTTAATTGTTCATTTTAATTGAGCTTTTATTTTTATTATAGTCCTCCAAAAATATCTTTTCTCTCATACAAATCATAATCCCAGCTAAGCAAGGTTTCAATTTCACAAGTCGTTGTGAAACGACCCTGTGTATCATTCTTCCCGGTTAAATATACGTAAGATATGTTATATATATCTTTTAGAGTGAGCTTTTCTTAAAGGAGACTTTAGGAAAGTTCTTAATTGCTCTTTTGGAATAGTAATAGTATATTTTATTGCGTATAGAAACTAGCAATCAGTTTTTTTGCGTCAGTTGCCGGGACTTGTTTTAAAAGATTCTTTCGTTTACCGTTTGTTTGTTTTGGTTTGTAAGATCCTTTCGAGTCCTCGAAAGTATCATTTTGTTAAATATTTCAAAAAAAAAATTAAATTAGAAAAGTAAAATACAAATATATTTTCTTTTCTTTTTTTACTATAGTTAGCATATATAATAATATAAAAAAAAATCAAAATATAAAAAATTGTCCTCTAAAAAAATAAAATACACAAAAGTTGGTAAAAAGAACCCCAACATAAATACCTTACAATTGAGGTATACTTAAATAAGTTCCGTGAACTTGAAAAGTTCCCAAATCGCAACCAAAGATACAAAAAACGTTGCCCATTTGGTGTCACTGTACGAGGTAAGGCTCATCTTAAAAACAATATTTAAGAGATTTACCGTGAAGTAAATTCGAATATTTGGTTTAAGTTGTCTTCCGTGTATCTGTTTTAAATAGATTGTTAAAAATAAAAAAAAAAAATAAAAAAAAAAATTCAAAATTCTAAAAAATTAGTGTAATTTATCTTGTTTACTTTTTAATTTCTTTATTTTTAGTGCATGCTCACACGTTGTCAAACTCGTAATCGAATATCTCAAGATTGTACAAACAACAAATCTAACCGGGTAGTTGCGTTAGAGAACACCCCTAGGCGATTCCAAGTCCGACAATCGTACCAGGCTCAAATGCTACAAGCTCCCATCGATGGATACGAAGATGCAATTGCGTTGTTCCACCGATAAATGCAACAATTTTGAGCTTAAACCAAACTTCTTGATTATATTTGTTCAAGTAATCAATTTACGTTAGGCAAGACCCTCATGACTCATTCTTTATTTTTCAACAAGGTTACTTCCTACGTTAGACTAATCCCTAAGATCGAATAACGTCGAAGTAAAGCTTTTGCTTTTTTCTTTCTCTCTCGAAGTGGAAGCCCGGCTTGGCTAGATGAAAGAACCACCTCGCCGATTCTAACGTGTGGGATGATCTTGTCTCGAAATTCATAAACCAATTCTTTTCCACCTTTTAAAAACCAACTTACCTCGAAATAAATTCCTACATTCTTGCAAACCAATGATACTTTCAACGAAGCATGTGAACGTTGTCAAAGGCCTCCCTCAGTCAATTGCCCCACATGGTTCAACAGAATTACATCAACTGATCCGTTTACAATTCTTAAATACCAATATCAAGATGCCTTTAGATTTCCTCGCGGTGGAAATTTTCTAGAGATAAATGCCTCTGTTTGGTTTAGACCATTATTGAGAAGTAAATCCAAGTTTGTATATTTCAAGAAGTCGTGCAATTGAACCAAGAGCGAGTACGAATGCTCCTCTTTCTACTTCTACACCTTCTAATTCTTTTGAATTTCAACAACTCGCCGCTTCTCTTGAAGACAAAATGGATATTCGAATGAGCCGATTAGAAAAGATGATTAGTGAAAAGAATGTTACGACTCCTGCTACCGTCAAAGCAGTCGAGGAAGTTTGTGTCACATGTGGTTCAAACCATAATTTCAACAATTGTCCGTTAACAAGGAACGATTTTCCCGTTTTTCATGATAACATTCATCAATTCTAACAAACCGCCGCCGTTGGCAACTTTGTTCAAAGGAATCCTCCTAATTTGGCAAATCAGATGAGACCACCCGGTTTTAATCAACCAAATGTTCAAAACAACCAAGGAAACCAAAGCCGATATCAAGGAAACAATTTCAATTCGAATCAAAACCGTGGAAACAATTTCAATCAAAACCATCAAAACAATCAAGGTCAAGTTTTTCAACCACCAACCAATCAACCACCGGTTTACCAAGTTCCACCATATCAAGCTCCTACGCCTCAAATCCAAGGTGTTTCGAAAACGGATTTTGAAAACTACGTCAAGGCAAACGATGCGGTGTTGAAGAATGTTCAAAATCAAGGTCAAAATTTGCAAAATCAAATGGCTAATGTTACGAGTTTGTTGACAAGTCTTTGTAATAATTTCAAAAATTCAGCCTCTACTTCAAATTCAGGAACTCTTCCAAGTCAAACCGTAACTAACCCTCGTGAGCAAATTAATGCTATCACCACAAGGAGCGGTAAAACTTTGGAAGGACCTTCGACTCCTCTTGTTCCTACTCCCGTTGTTTCAAATCCTCAAAAAGAACCCGAACAAAACCCGGAGACGTCAACGGAAAAAGTGCAAAATCTAAATTTGGAAAATACCGCACAAGTCCCACCTCCGGAGGAAGAAGAATCCATTTTCATGGAAATTCCAAAACCAAAAGCAAAGAAAACCGTTAATGTTGAAATTCAAGATCTTAATTCTCCAAGACCTATTCCATCTAAACTTCCATACCCCGAGAGGATGAAAGTTAGAGAGAACGATAAACCAAGTGCTCAACATAGCCGGTTCTTGAAGATGTTCAAACAACTCCGTTTAGAGATTGGATTGAAAGATGCTCTTATCGAAATGCCGAAGTTCAACAAATGGTTAAGCTCGTTGCTAAGGAACAAAGAGAAGCTCGAGGAGATCGCCATTATGACCGTGAATGCTGAATGTTCCGCTATCATCATGAACAAAGTTCCCGAGAAGCTCGAAGATCCGGGAAAATTTCTTATCCCATGTGCTTTACAAGAACTCAATAGGACTAGTGCTTTAGCCAATTCTGGAGCTAGCATTAACCTTTTACCTCATTCTATCTACAAGCAACTTGGGCTTGAAGCTTTGACTCCTACTCGAATGACACTCGAGCTTGCCAATCGTTCAATTACTCACCCAATGGGCATAGCCGAGGATGTTGTAGTTAGAGTTGATGGTTTCACTTTTCTTGCGGATTTTGTGGTGGTTAATTTTGAACCCGACCCGAGAGTGCCTATTATTTTAGGAAGACCTTTCCTTCGCACTGCAAAAGCTCTCATTGATTTGTACGAAGAAACATTGACTTTAAGAGTAGGAAAGGAAGAACTTGTTTATTATGCCGATAAATCTGAGAAAAACAAAAATAAGCATTTTGTTAACGCCATTTCTGTAATCGATTTTTCAAAAGACGATCCGTTTAGTGGCAGTACCACTACTCATTCTGATGATCCTTCTCCTAGTTCTTCTCCGGTGAAGACTAGTGATAATTTTGAGAAGTTCGCCGATGAACTTGCTCCTCTTGATTCGTTACCACCGGGTAATGATGATTCGACTCTTAAGAAGGACTTGCATAAAGAGAATTTTCAAGTTTACTCAAATCCTCTTTTTGAATTTGATGACAATTTCAAATCTAGCACCATAAATCCTCTTTTTGATGAAAAGGAAGAAGATGTCGAGATCAAAAATTCCAACGTTTCTGATGAGCCAGTTTTACTCAACACACCTTTATCCGATAAGGTTGAGTGTTTTGCTTTAGAAGACAATAATGATGAGATCGATGCTTTTCTAGCTATGGAAATTTCTTCTAACTTTGAGGAAGGTTATTTCAATTCAGAAGGAGACGTAACTTTTCTTGATAATCTGCTTAGTGATGATGCTTCCCATAATCTCGCTTCCGAAGTGATTTCCGATCATGAACCAGAACAAAATGAATCCTCAATTACTTTTTCTCTAAGGAGTGATCCTCTTCACCATGAGTTCGCCGATGAACTTTTAACCCTTCCTTCAGGGAATGATCATGAATTTGAGGAATATCTTAGTCTTATGACAGTGCTTTGTGAGATTTTAACTTCTCAAAATTTAGTCATCGAGTCTCTTCCCGTATCTCCTATCCCCGTTGAGGATAGTGAACCCGCTCAAGAGGAGATCGATATTTTCCTTGTTCCAGATGATTTAATTCCACCAGGTGTTAAGAATGATTATTCCAAAAATGAAGATCATGAGTTACCTAATCTTGACCACCAAGATGATCCGTCAATTCCTCGTCCTCCACCGGAACCACCAGATGTTGAGAAATGTTTTGAACCCGAAGCGGGTATTTTGATAACCAAAGTGTTTAAGGGTGTTTCTAAATCTCATGATTTTATGACCAATATTTTACCCACCCTTCCCACCCTTGTTTCCGATTTGACCTTCATTCTCTTTCTTTCTTCATTTCTCTCCTTCGGGAGTGAAGACACCATTTTTGACCCCGGCATCTTCACTTAGAGCCGGTGGCCTCTCATCGGGATGGAACTTTCATGTGCTTTAATGTTTGTCCAAACATTAATGAAAGCCCGATTGAGATTTTCTCTTCCATTTTCACTCTCCCTAAGGACTGAGTAAAAGAAGGTACGTACTCGGACATAAGATCGTGAAGAAAGGAATTGAAGTCGACTCAAAGCCTAAGATTGATATAGATTTCTAAGCTTTACTCACCCAACACGTCAAGGGTATTCGAAGTTTTCTTGGGCATGCTGGTTTTTACCGTAGATTCATCAAAGATTTTTCAAAGATTTCTCGACCCATGACCCACCTTCTTGAGAAGAATACCCCGTTTATCTTTTCAGAAGAATGCATTCAAGCCTTCCAGATTCTAAAAAAGAAATTAACCGAAGCTCCAATTCTCATTGCTCCAAATTGGGACCAACATTTGAAATCATTGTGCGACGCAAGTGTTTATTGTATATAGGTGCTGGTTTTGGGCAAAGATTGTGAAGCATTTTAGACCAATTCTTTAGCAAGCATAATGATGACCGAAGCATAAAACAAATTACACTGCAACGGGAAAAAAGAGATGCTTGCAGTACGTATACGCTTTTTTGAGAATTTTCGAGGTCATATCTCTATCATGAGTAAAAGTGTTGTTACACGGACCATTCTACTTTAAAATACCTTTCAACAAGAAGATGCCAAAGCAAGATTGCTTAGATGGGTTTTACTTCTTCAGGAATTCGATTTTAAAGTGATTGATACCAAAGGAGCTGAAAATTATGCAGCCGATCACCTTTCACGTCTTGAAAACCCGTATGAGAATGTTTTTGATCCTAAGGAGATTAATGAGACTTTTCCTCTTGAGACATTGAATACGGTGACTTCTCATGATAACAAAGTTTTTTAGTACTCCGTGGTTTGCCGTTATAAGCAAATTACCAGGGGGAATTTTTCTTTCAAAGGAATGTAAACTCAACAAAAGAAAAAGTTTTTCAAAGATGTAAAGCATTACTTTTGGGATGATCCCTATCTCTTTCGTATATGTGCGGAATCAAATATACGTAGGTAGGTGTGTATTTGCCAAGAGCTTTGAAATGCCTCAAACTTGTTCATGAAGGACCCACCGGGGGCCATCATTGTGCCAACATCACCGCTCGAAAAGTATTTGATGCCGGTTTCTTTTGGCCTACCATATATCAAGATGTTCATTCAATGATCAAATCTTGTGATGCATATCAAAGACAAGGAAAAATTTCACATCGAGATGAGATGCCTCAAAATGCTATCTAAGTTTGTGAAATTTTCAATGTATGGGGCATTGATTTTATGGGACCCTTTCCGTAGTCAAGGGGAAACAAATATTATCCTGTAGCCGTCGATTATCTTTCCAAATGGGGTTGATGACAAGGCGCTCACCCACCAACGATGCTAGGTGTGGTGTCAAATTTATGAACTCCCTTTTCTTCCGATTCGGTTGCACCGTTGAGAGCTATCCAAGCGATCGTTGGACCCATTTCTGTAACGACTGAATTTATTAAAGTTATGTCTAAATAAGTGTCACACGTCGTCTTTTACCGTTTACTCACCCCCCCCTCAAACTAGGGTCAAGTTGATGGTGACGAATCGTGGGCTTAAAAGAATATTAGAAAGGACGGTAGGAGAAAACCGTGCCTCGTGGTCCGATAAATTAGACGATACATTGTGGGCATTTAGGACTGCTTACAAGACTCCGAATAGGCTATGCACCACCCTTTCAAGCTAGTTTATGGAAAATCTTGTCACTTACCAGTTGAACTAGAACACAAGGCATATTGAGCTCTTAAGCATGCCAATTTTGATCTCAAAACAGCGAGCGATTACCGAAAGCTCGAGCTTAATGAACTTCACGAGCTCTGTGATTAAGCTTACGAGAATTCATTAATATACAAGGAGAAGACGAAGAAACTTCACGACTCAAAATAAAGATCGTCTTCAATGTTTGGTGATAAAGTCTAGTTTTCAACTCCCGTATTAAAGATTTTCTCCGCGAAAGCTCAAATCCGATGGTCCGGTCCTTTCTTTTTACCGAAGTTTTTCTTTATGCACAACCAATTTGTATTCATCCCGATGGTTCAAATTTTCAAAGTCATTGCCACCGTCTTAAGCATTACTATGGAGGGGATACACCACCATTGGTTATCCCGGATCTCCAAACTTTCCCTAAGGACAATTAAATTCAGGGATCGAGTCGAGCTTGTGACTCGGTGACCAAAAACAAGCCGCTTCGTGGGAGTTCACCCCATGCTTATCCATTTTCTAATAATAATGTGTTGTGATGTGTTGAGGCTAGTCTCTTCCGTTCTTCGTGTTTGTGTTTGTTGTGGATTTTTGCTTATGGGGTTGAACAACAATTTCTGAATTCCTCTCGTGTTCGGTTGTTGTGTCCCGTTTTTTACTCGAGCTTACTATCCTTGGTTTGAAATTAGTTTGGGGAGATCCGATATCCTTTCATTTTATCGATTCACGTCGTAGAGACCCGACTTTAAACATTGAGGACAATGTTTCGTTTTAGTTTGGGGAGGGAATCTATCGATTTGATGTTACCTGCTTATTGTTTTGTTCTCACGTACCCGTTTTCCCACAAAAATAGCAAAAAATTTAAAATTTTAAGATCTTATTTGTAGGAAAAAAATGAAAAAAAATATATAAAAGAAAATAAAAAAAATAATAAAAAAATAATAATAAGTGTTAAGACATGAATGTAGGTTTTCCGTTGGTAAGAATAAGAAGTAATTTTTGACCCGATCGTACGTGTAGAGTTCTAGCTTTCTCCCTTAACAATTAATGATGATAGTTTGTGCTAGTCTCATGTAGACTTTAAACATGCTAGACTTGAAATCATTAGTAAATGAAAACTTGTGCTAATCTCAAGTAGATTTTAAATATGCCGAGTTGGATTTTATATAGGCTAAGTATTTGCGAATTTCTTTATTAGAGATTTTAAATTGCAAAGAATAAGAGATGATAGTGTTGATTACGAGTTAGGATGCTAAACAAAGTTTATTTGGAAAACTTAAAGGCTTATAAGAATAACTTGTGGTTTTTCTTCCCCGAAGTTCTTAAAATGATTAATTATACGTGTTCTCTTTAATTTTTACAAATTAGAGTTTTACTCTTAAAAGTCTAATCAACATATTCAGAGAAAAAGCTTTATCGATGATAAAGTCAAACATCATTGGTAAATAAGAATTTTAGTTCAAGTTTATACTTTGGTTTTCTAAAACGAAATTTTTTCTATTTGCAAAAATAAAGTGTTAAAATAATTAATCAAATTATAAAAAAAAATCTATAAAAATGTAGTTGGTGAATAAAAAGGATGCAAGTTATAAATCCTTAGTGTTAATAATTAATATACAAACTCCATCGCAATAAAGTACATGGGCATTTGTCGGTTCGCTCCCGATGTGACATCGAAAGAAAGGGTGGAGGATGTATATTTAGGGTTGGTATCATAATAAGTACACGAGCTCTTGTCGGAGGCGTGGCCGATGTGTCGTCGAAAGAAAAGTGATACCGATTCCTAGCCTAATAATGTAAATAGTAATAATAAAGTTGCAAAGTTAGAAAATAAATAGTAAAAGTTTCATTTTCTAAAACCAAGGTATTCTTTTGAACTAAGGTTTGCAAAAGTCTACAAGGCTTTTTCATCGGAAGTTCATGCGTTTCGATTAGTATTCTCCGGATGGGGTGTCAAAAGCCTTAGCACTTACCCGATGACGGTGGGATGCTAGAGAAGAAAGTCATTCATGGGGCAAGTGAACTAACGATGTCTTAGCTAAGGAGGTTTTTGTTTGCTTTGAGTTGTGATTCTACTAAGTGATGAATATATTAGCCCAAAAGGCCCATGTGTAAAGCTTGGTGGGATTTCAACTATCTAAATTTGTAGATTTAATGGTTTAAATTAATTTGAGCACACACACTTAATATATGATTTGTGTCGGGAAGAAAAATTCACAAATTGTAATTATAAGTAGTCTTAGCATCTTAGTTCGTGATTAACGGTGATCTTATTTTTAAGCTTAGTATGGGTAAAGTAAAAAATCGGGAATGATGAAGTTATCTTTTTAGACACTTTAACTGTGCTTTTTGTTCTATGATCCTCAAAGTTACCAAAAAGGGTAATGAAAACAATACATTATGTCTTTTGTAAATAAATAAGTTATAATTAGATTATCAAGAAAAATCATAAAAAGAGAAAAATATTTGAAAATGGGAAATCGGGTGTTTTATAACTTGTGACTTAGATATTTTTCCACAAAGACTTTACTACTTCTTAAAGGATTAGTTTGGGAAATTTCTTAAGTAATTGGTTATAAGGCATGTAATATTACGTGAGGACACACAATCGTTTAGTTTAGGGAATTTTGATATGTGCAAAATACACATATTCGTTTATACCTAAATATGCCCAATTAAACCTAAAACAGACCAAAAATGGCAAAAATATGCTTGTATTTGTGTTTTGTGTATGCAGGTATGGATATATAAAAAAAAGCACATGAAAACCATCAAAAATGGGCAAGCACGAACACGAGAACGAAAGAGTATACAAAAGCCAGAAGCCAAAGCCAGAAAAAGTCAAGCCTTAGTTAAACAGTGGTCAACAGAGTCAAACTGCAAAAGGACAAAACCTTAAAAGTTACCACTTTAGTCCTCCAAGTTTCTAAAAGTTCCATAAATAGTCCCTAAACCCTTAATGGGCCTTAAAACCCTAAAAACCCTACCAAGAAACCATTAAACCAAAAACCTAGTCCAAGCCCAAAACCAAAAGCCCAATTACCAAACCCATTATCCTTTTATAAACTATAGGGGCCAGTTCTGCCATTTTTGAAAACTATTTTTACACTACATAATGAAATAACAAAGAGGGGGACTAGTTGTGCAAATACTCCAAACTTTAAAACGATTCTTAACTCATACAGTTAAAACTTGGCGCCAAGATCCCAAGTACTATTCATCATCATCTCCATTTTAACTCAGGGTAAAACGAGAGGGCAAATCCAAATTAAAGGGTGCTTAGGTCAATTCAAGTGATCGCATACAAGATGGCAGGGATAGATTAGTCAAATCAATGAGCTTTAATTGGTCTACTCAAGGGAATGCCACGTTGGCAGGCAAAGAAGCACAAGCAATCTTGGATTTTGCACTTGAAATACTCTTAGAGAAAGCACACTCAAGCAAACCACACGGATGCCATGCTGGCAATCCGTGTGAGTTCATATGATCTAACGGCCATAATCATTGATCCAATGATTGGAAATGTGTACGGATGAGATTCAGAGGAGCGTGCAGAGGAATTCAAGGCCTAGAAGCTTCATCAAAGGCCTATATAAAGCCCTCACTATCACACACACATATATCTTTCTTTTATCTTCTTTTTCCTAGTTTTCACCTAGTGTAGCTTTTAGATATTTTGCTTATTGTAATTTTCTTTTAAAAATCAGTTGTAATTGTCTTTTATCTAATGTAATCAAAGTTTTTCAATCAAATTCAGTGTTTGCTTTTAATCTTCTTAACCTCTTTTATTCA